>JAJOZX010010708.1:0-146712 GCA_023014485.1 Bathynomus jamesi | reverse complement strand
ATGCCCGGTTAGGTTAATTGTATGCCTTTGACGATTGGTTACGTTACGTCGTGATATTTTCGTTAGCTTATGGCGTTCAACATCCACCCCGGCAACGACGGGTCGCTCCGCTAATGTTAAATAAAAATAAAATCATTTTCCATTTTCAAATCGGTCTATCCCTAATTCATGTCATTCTCAATCTCATTCGCGGCCTTTCCCATTTTGGTCCCGGTTAGGTTACGATTAGTTAAGTTAGATTATGATTAGTTTGGATACGATAACTTAGGTTCTGATTGGTTAGGCTAATGTTAGGTTGCGTTCTGATTGGTTAAAATAAGTTAGGTTAGGAACAGTGGTGGAGTCGTAATTTCTTCAGTGGGTAACGCAAGAACAATTTTTCTTATAAAGTGTTTCTATAAAATTCTACAGCGTTTTTACATTTTATGAACATTCCCAAAAACACGTTGAAATTGAAGGGGTTAGGAAAGAAATAGAGTTAGAAAGAGTATCTATTACAAAAATGTTCAGTAGAAACAGTAAAAATATAAAACATCCTGTTACCTTTAGTCTACTCTACAAAAATGACCATATGGCTTTCTCACACATTACAGTTTTACAGGAGTGGTGCCTAGTCTCATGGAACATGTTCCTACCTTTTTAGTGACAATTTCGAGGTTTAATTTTGCATTCTCAAGGATGAATTGGCAATTCTCATCGAACAGAGCACCAGGGCAGTAGGGTAACGCTAAAAGTAAAATAAAACCAGTGTGGTAACGCCGTTACCTTGCGTTACCCCCGGACTACACCACTGGTTAGGAAATATTAAACATTGGCACGCAGCTCCGTTTCAGCGACGGAAACACCTTTGTTTCCCAAATCAAGAGACGCTTTTCTCAAATGTGGATTTTTTTTTAACTTTTGTACATTCTTACTCGTGGCATTGAGGAAACATTTAAATTGAGGAAACATTTACAAAATTTACTGCCCTTGAAAGGCATCGTCTGAATGGGTGTAAAGACGCAATACGAAGTAGGAAGACTATTTCATTACCATCTGCCCTTGAAAGGTTATAAGATAACATATACCCATACCCATCAATTTGTCTGTTTTTAAACATATTATTCGTTTGATTTATCTATCAGGGGTCAGGTGAGTGAGAAGAAAATTTGGTGGCGGAAGAATAAAGTATTTTTATTTAACCTTCGTAAAACCTGTCAAAATATTATCCGAAAACTTTATATATTTTTTTATTTTTTATTATTTATTTTTTTAAATAAACTTCCGCATCCAGGATACAACTCAAACGATTTTGCATCCCGATCCTCCCTTATTTACAATTTGACTTCATTCCTCTTTATTATCACGTATCGTTAATCGAGTTCTGTAAATGGTATTTCATACTGACACTTCGGTGCATCCCTGTAATCAGAGATAAAGAGAATCATTTTAGGCGATTTTCACTCGGATAAAATATCGTTTAAAAGCACCACTGAGTTTAAACAACCAACCAACCGATGTAAAAATATTTCTTTATCTTGTATTGGGTGATTTTTTAAACGTGTCTTAACATTTTTTTTTGTAACGATTCAGCGATTTGTAGTACCTGGTATCCCATGCATTAAAACCAAGCTCACCCTCTCATCTCTTGTTAATTTTGCAGCCATCATCTACCTAAAAGAAAAAAAATATATATAATGCGCCTCGGTGGTGTAGTGGTTAGCGTCGCTGACTACGAATCCATCGGCCCCGGGTTCGAGACCCGACGTTAGCCGGCGCGCAGCAAAACCCAGCTGTTCATCCTTGCACACAATAAAGAAAGTGGTTGGTAGATAAATGGGTACCCTGGGTGGCCTAGTGGTTAAGACGCTGGGCTGCTGATGGGGCGTGGTTCGGATTCCACGTTAAACTGTAGGTCTAAGGTGGAGTGAAAAGCTTGACCTTCGTCAGAATGAACAATTCAGGCGGAAGCTAACCAAAGGTTTATATATATATATATATTATATATATATATATATATATATATATATAACTTATATATATATATATTATTAGTATGAGTGTAAATGTAACGGACGACATTGTGCAGTACTTAAATGAAATTATGAGGTCTTATCTCAACTGATAAATTCTTACTTTGGATCCGAAACCTAAAACTAAAAGTTTAAAACTGCCGTTTATTATTACACCTCCAAATCTATTTTTTTTTTACAGGTAGTGGGGGGGGCCTCCCATAGAAAAGAAGAGAGCCAAAATCAAGGTCCGGGGTTTTCGAGATGCCCAGACACTGTGCGTTTGAAAGATGGGAGGTCATAGACAGGATTAAAGATGGATTGAGGATGATTGTTCCAGAGTTGACCGGTTGAGTAGATGAGACTGAAAATACCGATTAAGCCTTGCATTAAATAGTTGGACAGAATAGGAATGAGAAAGTGTGGAGTGTCTAGTACTGCGTGCTCTCCTTAAAGGACGAAGCACGCAGTTACAGAGTTCAGAAGAGCAATGTCCGTTATGTTAGCGACAGTAAAGAGAGAGTGAGGCAACATTGCGGCGAAGAGAGAGAGATTGAAGACAATCAGTAAGAGGCGGGGAATTGATTATGTGAAAAGCCTTTGACTGCACCCGGTGAAGTATGGCTGTGTGGGTTGAACCACCCCACACACGAGAAGCATACTCCATACAGGGTCGAAGAAGACCCCTGTATAAAGACAGCAACTGAGTTGGGGTGAAGAAACCGCTGAGGTGGCACAACACACCTAACCTCTTAGAAGCTGTTTTAGAAAGAAAGTATATGTGATCTTTCCAGGAAAGATCACGAGAAAAGGATATTCCAAGAATGTTAAGAGAAGAGGAAGGATTGATTTGTGTGTTGTTGAAGGTAAGGGGATAGTCGTGTGGAAGATTGTGACGAGTAGACAGATGGAGGAACTGAATTTGCGAGGCATTGAAAGCCACAAGATTTTCTCCTCCAATCAGAAATGGCAGAAAGATCAGAGGTCAGGTGCCCCATAGCCGCATCACACGAATCATGAAGCGACTGCTGTGAGGGACGCTTCGGAAGCGGGTGGAGAAGTGAAGAGTGGAATCATCGACATAGGAGTGAATAGGACAGGAAGTGCGAATTAAAAGATCATTAATAAATAAAAGGAAAAGAGTGGGTGACAGGACAGAACTCTGAGGAACGCCACTGTTAATAGCTTTAGGAGAAGAACAGTGGCCATCTACATCCGCAGCTATAGATTGGGCAGAAAGGAAATTAGAGATGAAGGCACAGATAGAAGGATAGAAACCGAATGAGGGCAGTTTGGAAATTAAAGATTTGTGCCAGACTCTATTTATTAACGTACCAGCTGAATAGACCACCAAAATCGTTTAGAGTAACGTACGCATTCACCCGACACGACAACCCGCAAATATAGACCAAAATATTATGAAAATATATTGATTACCAACACGATAAGAACATCTTTCTGAAAACACTGTCAACCCTTTTTTCACTGCGGGCATAGCTTTGAAGCTAATTATATGAAGTCGAATTATAATACATATATCCCCCCATTTTCAACCGCAGAGGGTGGAAACAGAAGGATATACCCTTGGTTTATAAACTACACCTGCAGTTCAGAAAAGATTAAGAGTTGGTTTATTTACCACACCCAGATCTGAGCGCAAATTGAACGTGTAGTTTATATGCCACACCCGGAGTGAAAGGGTTAAGATACATACAAAAGAGTGGCGTATGAATGGAGTCGTCTTTAAACCTCATCTTTCTCGATTCTTGTCTCATAAAAAATGAAATTATAAGAAAGCGTTATTTTGATCCCTATATATATATATATATATACACACACACACACCTTGGTTACTTTGGTTTTGCTTCCGCCTGAATTATTCATTCTGACGAAGGTAGATCAAGCTTTTCACTCCACCTTAGATCTACAGCTTAACCAGTGTTTGAAATAGGGCAATGTATTTTGGGGGGTTAGAATTTGACTCAGAGAGACACCGTGTCACTCGCGCACAAGTAGCCCAACAATATAGACTTATAATTGAGGATTTACCCATTACGAAGAAAGAGAGACGAGGTGATAATCCACTGTAATAGTTGTGAAAAGCAAAGATATTTTACCCAAAAAATTCAAAATATACTTCCAGAATATATTTCTGTAAACGAAAAGAGCGTCAGCAGTACAATGACATCATCATGGGAATGAGGAGATTCCACATTTCTTAAATCTACTCTAATACATTCTGGTAGTACAATGCATTATACCAGAGCATAGGCGTTTTACAGGACCCACCCTGGGTCCCCTTGACAGCACATTTCCATGAGTCCCACGTGATTTGGGGGTCAAACTCCCCTAACCCCTTCTGACTTCGAACAATGACTAAACGTGGAATCCGAACCACGCCCCACCATGAGCGGTCAGAAATTACAAAATCCTCGCCCGGACCGCTCTCACGACCTCCCGATCGTCAGCAGCCCAGCGTCTTAACCACTAGGCTACCCATGGTACCCATTTATCTACGAACCATTTTTTTTATTGTGTGGAACAGCATTTCTTAACCTGGGGAAATTTCAGGAATCCAGGGGGGATTTACGGCAGAATTTTGTTCGGCGATCATATAATTAGTGTGCATTGTAAGTCTGCTAATGTTATTAAATTTTGTGTTCGAGGCTACTTTTTTCAGTATCGTAATGGAGGGGGAAATCGAGTAGGGCGAACTGGTCGAAGGAGGAAATGACCACGAAAAGGTTAAGAACCGCTCGTGTAATATTGAGAAAAACCTTCAGATATTTTTCTTTTTTTGATGAAATGAAAAAAAAAAATGAACAAATGAAGCGTCACTTATGAACATGTCGAAAAGTCGAATTCCACTTTTCAGATGCAAATTTGATATGAGAACGAAAGATCATTGAAATGATATCATATCGATTAAAACTCGATGCGAACTATGGGATCACATATCCATGAAAATTACAAAATTTCACACATTAAAACATTACTGCATAAAGCGTCTGGAACAGCTTCAAACTGTAGCCTATTTAATACTGAAATTGAGAGAATAACCCAACATCTGATCAATAATGGCTTCCCTCCGACGGTTATCATAAAAGTAACAATTAAAAGAAAATATTACCTTTTTTTTAATTCAAAACAAGAAGGAATTAAAAGAAAATACTTAAAAAACGAAAAAAATTTAACTGAAAAATAATTAAAAAATGTAAAATTTAATGATATCAATAAAAAACTGTTACGAAAAACCTATTTTAAACCCAGTTACCAAAGTGTCTCAACAAGGGACCGTTGCGGGAATGAAATGAATAACTATTGTGTACCAATACGAACGTTCGCAAGATGGATTTAACCTTTTATATTGGTTATACAACGAATACACTCCATTTTAGATCACTGCGATACATATATATAATAAAAAAAGTATAAATATTTGATAAAAGAAGTGGAAAATATTTTAAAGAATTTTCAATGATATTCACTAATACGAATACCAATAACTTTTAATTAATACTGAAATTTCATTTGACAAAAATGACACCAAAAAATTTTCTTCTTTCGTTCGATACGAAACTCCCATTTTGGTGACGACAAAACAACCTAAACATGAAGATGAAAATGAAGTAAGTAGTAAGAAAATTAGTCGTTACACACACACACACACACACACACACCCTAGGTATGAGAGTCCCATAAACTCCGACTGTGCTGCAATTATGTAATGAGAAAATTGCAACAATCTGTTTATTTATGTTTGGATGTACTCGTATATTCCAGATTCCGGTTCTTAGTATGCAAGATGGAATTCCTGTAAGTGAATTATCAAGTAAGTTTCTTCACAGATACTTATTACTTAGCGACGAATATAAACGACAATACGTGCAGGTCGAAATGTGACAATAAAACCCACACTAATAGACGGAGTTTATTTCCACAACAGTTTCGATCTCCACTGACATCCTCTTCGGGTGGATACAGAAAAACGAAAACGAAAAAACGTTTTTCTGTATCCACCCGAAGAGGATGCCAGTGGGCATCGAAACTGTTGTGGAAATAAACTCCGTCTATTAGTGCGAGTTTTATTGTCACGATAGAATATAGTTAAAAATTAAGGTGTTACTGCTTAAAAATTAAAGAAAACCAATAAAAAAATTATTATAGAAACGAAATATTTTATGGAACACTAAAGCAGTTCGTTAATTAGGCGCCATATACTGTACATGTTACGTTGTTCGTAACTTACAGTCAAGGATGTAAGAGTCACAGAAGTACGCATAATGTACAGAAGATAGATACATGTAGATAAATAGATTGATATTATATAGATAGATACTTTAAGATGAGATTACCCCAGTAGTTGGTGTAGGGGGGCTGGGCCCAGTAATTGGGTGGGTGGGTGGGGGTACCCAGCAATTTGGGGACCGCATGGCACCCCCAATTACTGTCGGTTCAATTATTTGGCCAATAAAACTATAAAAAAAGAACGCAGCCATGAAAATCTTGAGCTTCACATTGTGTCAAGATTTTCACGACTATAGTTTTATTGACCAAATAATTAAACCACCAGTAATTGGGAAACCGAAGGGCCCCTAAATTACGGGGGTTTAATTATTTGGTCAATAAAACTATAGAAAAGAACACAACCATGAAAATCTTGAGCTTCAATTTTAATAGCCCACCCCAAGCAGCAAGTGGTGGGCATAACAGCTAGATGGAAATGGCTTTACAAAGCTAAAATTACCTCCAGAAAAAACAAAAATACTAAAAACAACTTGATTATCTAGCATATGAGCCTAGCAGCGCGGGTAAATCAAAGAAAGGAATATATATATATATTATATATATATATATATACAGGGCGTCCCAAAAAAATGTATACACACTTTAACAGCTGATAGCTCAATTGATGTTTCTTTCTTTCCAAGTTAAACCCATTAGAATTAATAATGGCAGTCAGACTAAGCTTTGAACAAAGGAAATTCATTCTAAAATGCTACTGGAAGTGTGAAAACGCAGTTGAAGTGCAAAGACAGTTTAGGAGGGAGTTTCAAACAGATCCACCAACGCGACTTACCATCACTCGAATTAGAGATAAGTTTGAAGCCGATGGAACTGTTCAGAATGTCCACAAGAAGCGTTCCGGAAGACCACGGACATCGACAAGCCCCACAAAGCAAGAAAGAGTACTGGAAACGTATCACCAAAGTCCAAGAAAATCTGTGCGGCAAGCGAGTCGTGAGGTAGGAATTTCAGAATCGTCTGTCCAACGCATTTTGAAGCGCTGTCAATGGAAAAGTTACATTCCAAGATTAGTCCATGCTATTAATGAAGATGATCCGGACCGAAGAGTGGAGTATTGCGAGTGGTACTTGGCACGATGTGGATGTGGATTGGACGAAGGGGTTTCGTAGAATACCCTCCGCGTTCACCAGACCTCACACCACTAGACTTTTTTTTATGGGGATACTTAAAAGACAAAGTCTACGCTATAAAACCTGCAACAGTCGCTGAATTGAGAGCAGCCATTGAACGAGAATGCACACAAATACCAAACGAAATGTTTCGTGATGTTTGCGATTCCATTGCTTCGCGTTATCAGCAGTGCCTGGACCAGAACGGACGTCAGTTTGAAAACAGGCGTTGACAAAACAATTAAATAATGTGTGTAGATTCTATTACATTTTGAAAATGAAATGTATTTTAATAAACACTGCCTTTATAATTATTTAAAGTGTGTATACATTTTTTTGGGACGCCTGTATATATACACAGAAAGGGTGTCCCATAAGTATGGAACCATAGGGCAAAATGATAAAAACGGCAATAAAAAAACTGCTTTAATTCACAGAACGTGTTCAATGTGTCCACCATTATTACTGATACACGAATGTAGACGAGATATCCAGTCAGCAAACACACGGCGAATGGTATCAGGAGTGATGGTGTTACATGCGTCGATGATGCGCTCCCGTAAATCTGTAACACACTGAATTTTCTCCACGTAGAGAAACGCCTTCAAGTGACCCCAGAGATAAAAATCCAACGGGGTGAGATCGGGACTCCTCGCCGGCCACTCCACAGGCCCTCGACGTTCTATCCAATGACCAGGGAATTGTCGTTGCAGCCACTCTCTTACCCGGATGCTATAATGGGCAGGAGCACCATCCTGCTGGAACCATGTTGGGAAATCCCCATCTGTGTTCAAGACATTGGGGAATGCTTCATCGTTGAGCATACGCAAGTAGGCGTTTCCTGTGACAGTGTCATAAAAAAAAGGGGCCTATGATACGCTCTTTCCAAATGCCACACCATACCATTACACGAGCGACACCATGTTCCTTTGAAGCGGTAAACCAGTGAGGGGTGTCTTGCGACCAGTAGCGGGTGTGTTCTGCCGGATCACCTCACCATTTGCGTAAAAAACAGCCTCATCACTGAACAGAATGGTGGACGGGAAATTGGCATTTTGAGCACATTGTGCCGTAGCCCAGTCACAAAATTCCATCCGTCGGTCTGGATTATCTTCGCTTAAGTTCTGCAGGATTTGAAGCTTGTAAGGATGATATTTGTGTGCTTGAAGAATGCGGTGGATGCTGCATTTCGACACTCCTGTCTCAGCGGACAACCGCCGAAGAGACTTTTGGGGACTGTTTGTGAAATGAGCGAGGATAGTAGCGGCTGTCATCGTCGGTGGATGTCTTCGGAAGTCCACTGCGTGGTTTATCTCCTATGGATCCCGTTTCCCTGAACTTTGTTACAAGTTTGCCGACACAGCTGTGTGTTATCGGCGCGCGGTCCGGATGCAATCTGTTAAATTCCTCAGCGACCTCCCTCTGACTCCGATTTCGTACGGGCAGAATTACCTGGATGCGTTCTTCCTTACTCAAAGACATCATGGGCACTTGCATAAACGGAAAAACATGAATTACTTATTTTACCCTATGGTTCCAGACTTATGGGACACCCTGTGTATATGTATATATATATATATATATATATATATATATATATATATATATATATATATATATATATAATAGTTTGTGTTGAATGTGATATTAATTGTGTTTTGTACTTAAATCGTAAAGTAGCTTCATTTATTTTTCAGCTTAATATTAATATTAGACACTTAAACGTAAGCGTAATTACGTTAATGAGACTCGCATACTCACCATGTTATAATATAACTATGTAGCGCATGTATTAATAAAAATATAGGGCCCCAGGTGGGCGAGGGGGAGGTTCGTACCACACTTTCCTCACACCAGAAAGTGAAAGCTTTCGGACAATTAATCATATTAATCCAGCAAATGAGAAATGGGACATTTGGGAAACATTATAAACGCTTATGAACATTAATAAACTGTTTACTTCACGTTTACTGAACGCCCCATTTCTTGCTGAGGAAGTTTTAACAAGGGAACTTGTAGCCTACTTCACTAAAAGTTTAACAGCGAACTAAAAATTGCATTATTTTCTATATTACTCGCATTAATATGAGCCCAGTAAAGTGTAAAGCTTAAGGGCCAAAATAAATAAAATAAATAGTCAAGAATAAATGCCAAAAACTTCACTTTTTTACGTGAAAGTCAAAATATGATAATAAAAACCCATTCTAATAGACAGAGTTTATTTCCACAACAGTTTCGATGCCCACTGGCATCCTCTTCGGGTGGATACAGAAAAACGATTCGTTTTTCTGTATCCACCCGAAGAGGATGCCAGTGGGCATCGGAACTGTTGTGGAAATAAATTCTGTCTATTAGAATGGGTTTTTATTATCATAAATAGTCCAGCTTCACCATTATTTATGTAATTGTAAATTGTAAAACCAATGTATTTATTTTATTATTAATAAAGGTTATTCAATTCAATTCAATTCAATTAATTTAAGCACCACAATGTAAAGAATATTGTACAATTGTGAATATAATATCGCAGAAGAATGAAGCATCGAAACCATAATTTTCAAATAGTTTTCATTTTCAAATATTTCTCAAACCCCAGATTCGATCGAATCGTCACGTACTTCCGGCAGAAAGAAAACAGCCAAGAAACGATCTACTTCCGCCTCAGCTACTATTTTTGGCAAGCCCAAAGCGATACTTCCGCCTTTGGAGGAACTGAGGAAAAAGGAAACTGAAGAAATTCTTAACTACATTTTGCCTCCGAGAGAATGCGAAGAAGAAGGTACGCCATCTTGTTTATCTTCCGCTCTGAGTCATATATCTGATGTTGATTCATTTACTCCACAAAAGAGAACGATTTCTAAATTGTTTCTGCACTCTCTGAAATTTCAATATTACAGTCTATTGTGGTACTATGGTAGTCTCCTTTAGTACCAAAATTCCTAAAATATTTGGTACTGAGTGGTAGACAGTTAATACTGAAAATATATATTAATTAGAGAGAAGATGCACAAGTTATTCACTTCTTTTAAGGAAACCAAATATAAACAGAATGTAATTGTTAATAGAAAAAACCGGACATGTGGTATATTATTATCATAGTTTTGGAATAGCCTTGTTTACAAATGAAACTACTAACACTTTCTACGTAGCACCACCATATGAAAGGGGACATATACCTATGGGATCAACAAAACCATAGCAATGACATTTTGTAAAAATAATCTAACCTAACATAATCTAACCCACAATATACTTGTCGATAGAATGTGAAGTCAATCAGATGTTGTAATCCCGTATAAAAGTGATCAATTTACGGATTAGCTTTATTAATCATTTTCAGCTTCTCTTTCTTCATTGAACTGTTTTTTTATAAACTGTAACGAATGAGAATGAATCCAAAGTTAGAGTTTAAAAATAAAGTTAAAAATAAAGTAACTTCAACAAAATATAAGTTTACCTTTAAACATATTAAGAGAAATAGAGACGTCACAAAACGTAATTCGAAAACATTAACAACTTTATTAGGCGTTTGTGGTCCTCTTTCGCAGGTCAGTTGTGGGTTCAGTCTGTTTCCACAACTCCCGCAACTTCAGTAGATGTTCAACAGCTTCAGGAGCAACTGGATCTCCGCCTACAGGATCAAGGGGCGTTTGAGACGGGAATTTGCCCCATCAGAAGACAGCTGTACACCCAATGTTTTGGTAAAGTTTTAAGTTTTCGAGGGTAAAGTGTATAATGTCGTTGTAAAATAAAATATTGTTTTATATACAGATTCAATACTTCTTAGAAAACTTATTCCACATCAACAAGAAAAGAAAAGATCGAAGTTAATTACACTTCAGCAACTGGATCTCCGCCTACAGGATCAAGGGGCGTTTGAGACGGGAATTTGCCCAATCAGAAGACAGCTGTACACCCAGTGTTTTGTAAAGTTTTAAGTTTTCGAGGGTACAGTGTATAATGTCGTTGTAAAATAAAATATTGTTTTATATACAGATTCAATACTTCTTAGAAAACTTATTCCACATCAACAAGAAAAGAAAAGATCGAAGTTAATTACACTGACAAACCACGAAAATGTTTCCCCTTTTAATTTCATTTTCTGTTAACCATATTTAGTAATAAAAAAAATATTTATAAGGTTAACTACTATAAACTACATATTACACACTATAACACTTTTCTTTTCAAGAGTACTGTTTTTTCTGCAAATACGTTACAAGCAAATTATCATATTATGAGATATAATATTTCGTTGCTATTCATTCACTGCATTTTGGTATGATTTTGCAGGTGATCACATTTCATTAAGATTTACCTAAATGAATTATAATTATTATTATTCCTTTTTTACGAAAACACGTATACACATACACATACATACACTGTGTGTGTGTGTGCGCGTGCGCACGCGCTCATCACTGCATAAGCGAGGTGACCACATTTTTTTTATGCATCTTTGCTCTCCAGTTCCATATTAAGAAAGATGAACTTAAGTCCTTTTGCTCATCTGACGTAATTGCAACAAGAACCTGTTTTGGTAATTGCAGATTGTGAACATTCTCTCTCAAGATTAAACCAGTCATGAACGATTTATGTTATGAACAATGCAAGAGAGAGAGAGAGTTACAAGGAGTTACAAGGAAAAGAAGGACCTCAAAAGGCCTTGCCGCCCATACCGAGGTGGTACCAATGGCAACGGGTGTTAGGGAAAATTTTCTACACACTTAAATAGCGTGCAGGATTTGGTCTAACGGATCATGTCAAGAATAGCGAACCCAATTTTACCATGTCAAGAATAGCGAACCCAAAAATTCCCTTGTCAAGAATAGCGAACCCAAAAGTTTCTCTTATGTTACAACTAGCCTAAGACCCGCCTAATTAACCAAAATTAACCAAACTATCACGACTTAACCTAACCAATCGTCAAGGGCGTACAATTAACCTAAAAAAATAAATAAAAAAATAAATTTTTTTTTATTTATTTATTTTTATATATTAAGAGAAGAGGATTCTTTATACTGTACGGCATTGACGATTGGTTAGGTTAAGTCGTGCTAGTTAGGTTAAGTCGTGCTAGTTAGGTTAAGTCGTGCTAGTTAGGTTAAATAAAAAAAAGACTAATATAAAAGCATTTAATACGTCCTTAACTAATTACTTAAAATTGGGAAACATAAACCTACCGTCTGAAGTTATGAAAACGTCCTTGAGGACTTCCCATGTCAAGAATAGCGAACCCAATTTTACCATGTCAAGAATAGCGAACCCAAAAATTCCCTTGTCAAGAATAGCGAACCCTGCAGGTGTTGGGTTCGCTATTCTTGACATGATCCGGTCTAACCTTTTCTTGAAATGATCCACAGAGGAACTGTTCACAACTTCTGAAGGTAACCTGTTCCACGTGTCACAGATCTTGTAGATAAAGTAATTCCCACACACACTAGTCCTAAACCGTTTCAAATCCAACTTCCAACCGTTGTTACGAGTTGGGTTATCATTTAAATTTTAAACTAAACATGCTTCTAAAATCGACATCTTTGAACCCGCGTCACGTAAGCGTCGATTGTAGCCCATATGCCTAATGGAAGGGATATGGGCAACATGACGTGGAAAAACTCGAGCAAGTTGGTGAGACACGACCTATGCCGTCTAAACCCATGTTGGAGTCCCCAAGTAGCTTGTAGGAATCCAAATGGTCAACAATCCTACCCGCTATTATCCCCTCTAATTATTTACCTACAACTGAAGTCAAATGATGTTATTTATAGGTTCCAAAGCCTCTCTTCCCACGCATGATGTAGCAGTAGGGTCCTAATAGTAAGAGTAGAGAAAAAGACAATACTAAAAGTTTTTTTTTTTTTTTTTGCAGTCAGAGGAGAGCATCCTTAACCTAAGCTAAAAGGACAGAGTAGGGATGGGAAGGGGTCCTAGTAACCCACGGAACAGGTTTGTACAACAGACTTCACCCGCCCTCCCGAAAGAGAAAGTATTTTATTATGGACAACTATAAAAACTGTAGTTTGGTGCTGGTCTAGTGGTAAAAGTGACGTGGCCCCGCGACGCCGCGGGGACGAAACCACCTCTGTGGTGCACGCTTTACTTCAGTCTCTGTATAATGTAGATTGTTATTGGTGATCGCTTTATTTAAGTATAAAATTTATTACGGTTTAAGATTATTAAAAATACTTCCATCTATGTTTAAGATTCATTCTGCATACTGTACACCTTCTCGTAGGTCTTCTTCACGAGGTGTGGCCCCGCTGGAGTTAGAGATATTTTCTTTTCCAAGGTATCGGTGGTTCCATCTGCTGCTGCTGCTGTTGTACTTTTAAAACTGTTAACATTTAGGCTTGGTTCCATCCCATATTCTTGGTACTGTAATACTACTTTAAATTAATCTCTTACCTTAGTCGTGTTTAAAGGTCCTTAGAAATACTTAAGGTTGTCGTTTTTGTAATTAACGCTTGATTAGTTTGTAAGGGTTCGAAATTCTAGTTCTAAGTGTGCATAAGAACATAATTCAGGATTTAAATTTCCATATAGTTTGGCTGTCTCTCAAATTGCAAACTTTCATGTAATCTAATTCATTTTCAAACTCATCCTTGTTTCAAAGTAGTTGTCACCTATTATGTAACTCTCTAAATTAATTTTTCCTTATTTTATTTTACTTTTGTCTTTAGAGTGTAATTTCTTATTTGGGATCACCTGAAGATGAGGGACCCCAGCCTCAATTACCATATGATATCTTCGTTAAAACTAACGAAAATATCACGACTTAACCTAACCAACCGTCAAGGGCGTACAGTTGACCAAACCGGTCATTCAATTTAATTTATTATATTTGGTACTGTAAAGCAAAAAACAAGAATACATGGGGGCCCTGATTTTCGGGTGATCCCTTAATTGTGGTATTTCATTTTTGTTTACTATTACGTACTTACTACATTTGACGAATTAATTTTTCTCTTTAAAATTTAACTTAAATTCTGCCATATTGTTTGAACTTGGTTACCCATTATCGTCAATGTTTTACCTACGAGTGTATATAGTATTGTTATAATTTCCTCATTATTCGTTTAAGCCCTGTAATTAATCATCTTGGATTTGTCTTCTTTTCCCAGTGTCAATTTTGGCTTTGCTGTTCTCAATTCCAATTATGATTTTTTCTGATCCAGTAACTTCACTGTTATAATTTATCTAAATTTTTATTGTTTTATAATTTCATATTTTAAACGATATCCTTTTATTTCTTATCCTAGTTTTTGATTACGTTTTTAATCGTTTAATGTCCCAAGTAATTGTTATTCTGTTCCTACATTATGCTTTAATTTTAATGATTTGTTACGTTAAAAATTTCCAATTTGTTTTTTCATCAAACTTAGTTATGTTTACGTAATTGTTCATCAATTATTTACCATTTTATTAAGGTAACGTTTCCATTTTATCAATAGTTTGTACTGCTATTTTGTTTACGAGCAATTAATGAAAATTAACGAATGTTTCCAATTAAATTGGTTTGAGTACCTGTGTACGAACGTATTGCGAACTTAGCTAAGAGGTTCATTTAATCATTGTTTAAATAGTCGTTTGATGTACAATCTTCAAAATTTTGTGCGGTTTGCCAACGAAGAATTCGTTTAACTCTAAACGTTGCCACGTTGGTTGGTTGTTTCGGGTCTGTAAGAATTAGATTAGTTTAATGCTTAATTTTGGTCACCAGCATTATCAGATTCGAACGTTTTGTTTTAAGAGGCTCGTTGTCGATCCCAAGGATTGGTCTTGATTGCATAAATTTTCCTTTGCAATCTCTGGAGCCCTAAAGGACGCCATAGCTTTCTAAAAAGGGAGGATGAGATGCGAGGGTCAACTGGTGCCTCTACAATGAATGAATGAATGTATGTATGTACGCACGCATTTACTTGTTGGCAAAGCTGGGCACAAACCGTTAATCCGTTAATCGTTAATTAACGAAGTTAACTTTTTCGTTAACGATTTAACTTTTAAGTTAACTTTGAAAATCATTATCGGACTAATTAACTTCCGTTACATTTAACTTCCGTTAACTCAAGTCCGTTAACCCAAAAAATTCATAAATAAACGTTTAAAAGTTTCTATTATTTTCTACGCTGAGGTGGAGGAGGAGGCTGGTTGTCCCCAACACGACGAGGTGGAACTCCACCTATGACTCTGTGGTGGTCCTGAACACAATCCTGGAGACGAAGAGGCCTGCTCTCCACAGAGTCATGACCCAGCTGAAGGTCAACAGCTTCAAAGACCAGGATGTCGACTTAATGAAAGAGTATGTCAAGGTAATATATTTATAAATTAATAATAAACTAGCGGGACTCGTGGAAATTCCACGATTTATTTTTTTTCTGGTTACAATTAAATGCAGGACCTTGATACAATAATAGCGTTGTTTACGTAAACGTTTAAGAATACAATTATTCCAACTATATTTATTTATTACAATAAAGTTATATTTTTCTTAACACCAGCCAGTAGATACGTTTTAGTTTTGCTCATTCAATTATCGTTATATTATTGAGTAAAATACAATAGAATACTATTGCAGAATAATACAAATTTGAATTTCTACAATTTACTAATTCTCCATTGTTTTATTTCCAGATCATGTCACCTGTGGCCAAAGCACTCGACAAGATCCAGGGGGAGGAACAAGCCTACCTTGGGACTCTGCTGCCAACAGTTGCTGCGACAATCTTCAGGCTTAAGGACTTGAAGTCCAAGGGCCTCGTCTACTGCAGCGCCTTTGTCGACGCACTTTTGGCAGGCATCGACAAAAGGTTTGGGCCCCTCCTGGAGGATGACGAATGCCAGCTGGCTGCTGCCTTCCATCCCAGGTTTCGCCTCATCTGGTTGGACAAGTATGACAACACCAAGGTCGCCAGGGTGAGGAAAAGCATGGAGGGTACAGTAGAGGAGGCCATGAAGCAGCAGTCCAACGAAGTGGGCAGCAACAGTGGAGGCAGCAACAACGAGGAGGAGGAGGAGGATGGCTTCTTCAGTGCTGTCATCCAGACAAAAGAGAGCAGCAGAAGCCACAGGTCACTCAAGGGCAAGGCCCAGAACTTGGTCAAGACCTGGCTGGAGACCAACTCCAAGGACTTGCTGACAGATGCTGCCTTCTTGGGTGAGCAAGTGTTGGTGGACTTGTTCATCAAGTTCAACACAGCCATCCCCTCCAGTGCTGCAGTGGAGCGTTTGTTCTCTATGGGCAAGGACATCCTGAGGGCCAAGAGATCATCCCTGTCTGATGAAAACTTTGATATGCTAATTTTCATGAAGGGCAACATGCATCTCATGGACAAAATGGAGAACGAGAAGAAGAGGGAATATTAAATTATATATATATTGTGTTTTTCATTTTTTTTATAATAAAAGTTAACGTTAACGGTTTATCGGTAACTTCCATTACATGTTTAACGGATTAACGGTTAACGGTGCCCACCACTGCTTGTTGGTCTATACCCTATACGAGAACCGACTCACGAAATGACTTAAAATATAGTCGTTGAGGAGGACTGCTTTTCCCTCTGAACGAGAGAGACGAGAGTCGAGATGTGACCACAACGAGATTTGTTCATGGAGAGCAGGTCCGTTCCAAGGCAGGGGCGAGTGGTGCGGCCGCCCAAGGCGCCGACGTGTAGGAGGGCACCAAACTTTTGGTTTTACAGCTGCCACGTAGCATGAAGTGTGGATTTTTAATTATGTATGTATTAATTATGTATTGTTTATCTATTAAGTAATTATGTATTTTGTGTATTTCTATGATCAATTTGTATATGTTCCAAGGAATGCCTTGCACAGGGCGCCATCACAGGTCGGTACGGCCCTGATGGAGAGGGCTTCGCCCCCCCCCCTCCTCTAATATCGTAGAGCAGTCGTCTCGGGAGTGAAATAGATTCTACCTTGGCAGAGCGCGATATTTTAACTTCCTCAGGTAAAGTAACATAGCTAATTCTGTTAAGTATTGAGGCAATTGAAGGCATATTGTTAAGCCTTATTTAGTGTAACGTGGTTGTGTCATGTCAAAATAGTGTAGTTTTAGTAATCTTGTTCCTCACCTAGACACATGGTAGTTTCACTAATAGGCTAGGCCGTCCACGATCATGAAGCCTATCACAGAGGAAGGAAGTAAGTGAGAGTAGGCCAAGAAAAGCTACCTCTTTCACAGTAACAAGACAATCGATTTTCAGCCTTACGATCTGATTATTATTGGTTGGTTTGAACAGGAAAAAAAACGTTAAAATAAAAATTTCATAATTCAAGAATAAAAGGATTAATAGTTAATTAGTCGAGGTCACCACTGAATTATCATTCAACAAGGAAAAGGAAGAGACTCTACAGCTTGTTTTTAATGAACAATATTAATATAACTGACAAAATTAGCACGGTACATAAAGTACAATACAAAATGCACTGGTTATAAATCAAAATTACAAATACCTCGCTATGTTATGAATTAATTGTTAGTATGAATATACAGTGAGAAACAATAACAGATTATAAGTCAAATTAACTTGTACAATACTACAATAATGATTAACTCGATAAATGAGAAACACAAAGTTCTATACACAGACAAAGAAAATGGGGTACTCCTTAGTATGCGCTCTACCTCAAAAACCGTGATCTACGGCAGCAAAATTTCACGGGAAAAGATTAATTTTTAGTCGTGATTTTTTTTTATTATATTATATTTGTTTTTAAATAATGAAATTACAGCATAATTTCAGCTTATCAATTTAAGAGAAAATGTAACTAGCGATATACAGAACGAATGTCATTTAAAAAAAATCGGAGAACAAATCTTGCGAGTTTCTCATTTATCTCCTAACCTAACCTAACCTAACCTAACCTAACCACCTGTACCTTTTCAGTAACCATTTATCTACCTGTTAATCCTTTAATGCGCTGTGATACGGTTATCATCATGGGTAGAGCGCATACTTAAGGAGCACCGAAAACGGAAGCTTCACAATCGCGTTGAATTTCAATAACAGTATTTTTTACAGGTTAAGAGTGTCAATTTGAAGAAAAATTACGTTAAACAGATAAAAATTGTATGGATATTTATAAGAGTTGTTTTCAGCAGCAACTCGTTGGAAGACGGACTTAAAATTTCAACTGTTTTAACCTTCCAACTGCCACTTATGGTAGGGGTATATATGCGGGTATGGCATGCAGGTAGGGATTTATAACGAATATATGGCAGGTTGGCGGTGAAAGTTAATTAATAACAAGTTTTGCTCCGATTTACTTTCTAGATAGACTTAAATATTATGGGAGTGTTTTCAACCTTCCGTCTTCTCTTCCACCTTTTCTGTATTATATATTCAGACTTACTCGAACGGAGGTAAACGGCAGAACCTTCTCAAAAAACGCCAACTGCTGTCCCAGCTGCAGGAACCATAATATGACGGTACAACTACCTCAGGGTAGGATGAATTTGAATCTGCTTCTGAATTTGCTTGAGGGTTGGGCACGGTCGCGCTAATGACAACCATCATAGCCAAGGTTGCCCACTAGAACAAAGGAGAGAAACTATAATTAATTATAGGCTGGTGCGAGTGAAAAACAGTACGTGTTCAAACACGTACGGGAGAAAATTCTCCCGAAGGAGATTTTCTTCTTTTAAGTAATTTTCCTTTTGCAACCAGTCTCCCAAAAGAGGTCTAGGGTTGAAGTGCCGCCATTTTTTATTATAATTGTTTTAACTGATAAAAGGAAATATTAATAAGTGAAGTATCAGTTTCATGTTTTAAGGTAAAGCATTTTATAAACGCACACAATTATGCATTGAAGCGAATTTTACTTTCTTTGGAAAGTGAATATCAAATTCACTCAAGTTTAATAATTTGAAAGTATGCCTCAAACGGGTAATAAATGAAGGGGCAAAAAAAGCGTATAAGGGAATTTATACAGGCTCAGATTGAAAAGGAAAATACGAAGCATTCATAAAAATATGAGTAACTCTGTTGTTAGGTTAGGTCAATAAAACAATTAACAACTTATCTGAAATGCAACATTTCACTCAACGTTTCAAAATGAATCAAGTTAAGTAATTCGTTTTGATAACTTAACGCACACGACGTTTCGGAACAACAGTGTCACCACTTTCAGTTGAAATGTTTATAAAAGTGTTCCTGATTAGGTTAAGTTACACTGGGTTAGGCTAGTTAAAACTTGGTTAATTCAAGCTAGATTAGCTAGTATCTCGCAATAGAGGAATTACTGGAAAGTTTGGAGGATGGATATTTAATTTTGTGACCAAAAGAAGACAAAGTGGTAGTAAATAAAGTCAAATCTGAACTCTCAGGAAACGTGAACTCTGTCCCACAAGGTCAGTATTAGCTCTCTTGCTGTTTATAATATTGATTGCAGACATTGATGCAGATTTTAATGACAAAGACCTGCGAGGAAATATCAAATGAATGCGACAGAAAAATTACAAAGCGACATTGAAACAGGCGAAAGAAAATAATATGAAGTTGAACGAACAAAAACTCAAACTTCTAAAATATGGTAACAACAGGGTGCTACAGAATAAAGGGTATGAAACACTGCGAGACAAAGAACACAAAACCCACAAGTCGGATGCAGAATTCAGAAAATTAAAATCTCAGATAGAAATGTAATGGAAACTATATGGAGGAGCTTCCGCAGCAGAAAAGCAAACATCAAACTAAAATTATGGAAGTTTAGTCCTACCAATAATTGAGTATTGCTCAGTACTCACAAGCCCATACAGAAAAAGAGACATTGCGAACATTGAAGCCATACAAAGGACTTTTACGTCTTAGACATAGGAAACGAAAGGCGAAGAATATCATCTCGACTACAATCCCTAAAACTCCAATTCCTGGAAAGAAGACGCGACTGGTACATATTAATTACATAATAATATACGTGTGGAAAATACTAGCGGATTGTGTCGCTAATCTTAGAAATGAAAAAAAAAAAAAAACTGAAATGAGAGAAGAGCCAGATTTTATTCTGTACCAGTTATGGTGGGACAAGGGGCCATGAAAACGAGGGTGGAAAATACCCTCAGAAAACGAGGCTCGAAACTTCTTAATGTTCTGTCAAAAGAACTGAGGAACCTCCAACACACTAGACTGAATAATTTCAAGGACCAGCTAGACATGGTGTTGTGCAAAGTTCCCTGACCATCCATGCGTATTTAACTTAACCCCTACGAGGGTTAGAGGAAACCAATTCCCTCCTCCACCAAATTTCGCAAATGAGGTGGAATGCTGCAGAGGGGTCTGAACCGTTGTTCGAAACTCGGTAACGGTATCTAAAGGTATTCAATGACTAGAGGCTGGATGTTTAAGCACTAAAAACCCTTAAAAAGACGGGCAAATAGGCAAAATAAACACTCAAAATAGGCATATATATATAGTATACTCGTATATATGCGCCTCGGTGGTGTGGTGGTTAGCATCGCTGACTAGGAATCCATCGGCTCCGGGATTGAGACCTGGTGACGGCAGGCGGCGTGCAGCAAAACCCAGCTATTCATCCCTTCCACCCAATAAAAAATTGGTTGGCAGATAAATGGGTACCCTGGGCTGCTGGTGGGGCGTGGGTCGGATTCCATATTAAACTGTACGTCAAAGGTGGAGTGACAAGCTTGGCGTTTGTCAGAATGAACAATTCGGGCGGAAGCAAAACCAAGGATATGGAGATGTGTGTATATATATACACACACACACACACACAGTTTCAGGAGGAAAGGTCAATACTTCGGGAGGTGATAGTATAGGTCATTGTGAGGAAAAGTTCATATGAACACGTGTCTAATTCTGAATGATTACAGAGATAGTTTGAATCTGATGCGCGCGCAGCAGCTCCTCCCCATTCCCTCCCCTATAAACTTGAACCATGCAAGCTAACAAATTTGTCATTTCTGTATCCGATACCATTCAAAATGCCATTGTTTAAATATTAAATGTTAGAAACAGTGGTAATTTTTTACTATCAGTCCGGTCTCTGGAAACTGAAAATAAAGTTTACCATAAGACTCTTTACATTTTTTTAAACAACTTTTATTAAGTACAATATAAAGGCAAATGCCAATTAAAGCTATAAAATTAATGTTAAGAAATTATTTTTTTGAGCGATAAAATCGCGGATCATGTTTTTGGGAGTGATAAAATGGCTGATCCCACAAAGGTTAGGAAGGTACCGCTAACAAAATTGGGGGGTTTGACCTGAACTCATAAGATTTTAGTGTCACGATGGCGTCGGTTTGCGACGGTTGTAATTATTCACTGTGTTTAATGCAAATTTTTTGATGAAGAGGCTGCATTTAATTTTTATGTAGAACACGGTGTATTGCTAAAAGAATTTATTTGCCCTAAGAAAAACAAGGAAGGTATTGTTTGTGGTAATAAGTGTGTGTTCGATAAAAAACAGAAAAGCATTTCGTTGCCATAGGTAAGAGTAGTACCTAAAATTAGGTTAGGTAGGTTAGGTTAGTATAGTTTTACGGTATATATAATATATACAGTGAATATATACAATGTTCGTTTTACTACATACATATAAATGTGTGTATATATACCTTTTAGGTCACTCATGTTGGCTGTTTCTACAATTTCCATAATTTATAATCAATGGATTCGTTTTTACATCGCGAATGCGCCCTAGATAGTCTCTATTGAAGGAATTACCCGCATTTTAGGGTATTTTTTCACACTTATACCCCAAAACAAACTTCGTGTCCTAGCTTAGTTTTGGGCTAGTTCTCTCACTTGAGACTATCCAAATCGCATTCCTGGTGTAATAACGAATCCATTGATCTATAAATTATGGGAATTGAAGAGACCGGACTCGTAGTAAAAAATTACCGAAACAGTAATTGGTTTCTCTTTCTTGATTACCATTAACAATGCTTTTGTATTTGTAGATTCAAACAGCTCTATCTCCGTAACCATTCACAATTAGACATGTTCATATGAAATTTTTTTCTCAAAATGACCGATATTATCACCTCCCGAAGTATTGACCTTTCCACCTAAAACACCCTGTATATATAGGGGCGGTAAGCTTGACCTTCGTGAAATGAGAAATCATCGCACGGAACTTTTGAAAGGTGTGTATATATATATAAAAGAGGAACTGATAGGCCTATTTTGGGACTAATGGAATAATAATAGAAAATAATGGAAAAGACAAATTTGGCAAAAAAGACATTTATGGCATTCTGCCTGAACATCCGCGCTCTGTTAATGACTTAACAGAAAACGCCGTTAGAGCCCTCATTTGCGACCGAAACACTCATCGCGCCCTTCTTGGTTCGATGGTACAAAGATAAGAATTAGGTTTGGCTAATTACGTTTTTAGATATATCGATTTAAAAATGTCGGTACCTCGCTTATACAGAGATACGTGTGTGTGTGTGTGTGTGTGTACACACTTCTGTCAAGAGTATGAAGTTAGGATTAAAATATCTACAATAATAATAGTATTTGTGGACATCTTAAAATTAAAGGAAAAACCAAAAAGAAAACCCTTCATGAAACTGTTGACTAAAATTGCAGAAAATAAACTTAAAATTAATTAAATTTAAAAATCAAAGTATAAAATTTTTAAAATCATAAAAGATGACTTACGAATAGTTTGGAGATGAAGACCATTTTGCTGATAATTAATCTTGAGTTCAAAGTTGCAACCGAGAAGTTTCTTCAAATTTGTCTGTCTGAAGAATGAAACCGAAACCGACTCTTATAGTTCGGGAAGAAGTTACCAGATGTCGCAATTTGTTAGTTCATTTCACATCCGATTCTTTTTTTCTTTTTAAAATAAAGATACACGAGTTTTGAGGTTAAAGATATTGATTTTAATAAGATAATTGTAGTTAAAATCTCATAACTAATTTTTAGTTAATAAGGTCTGTATATCAGGAGTTATAAATAACTGTCTTTGATTAATTAACATTTCATTTGGAAATCATGAGTTAACTTTGGCCTTTCGAGGTTAGCCAAATCATAAGCTTTAAGTTTTCGGACAATATTTGTTGGTTTTACCAATCTGTACTTATTATAAAAGGACGTGTGTGTGTGTGTGTGTGTGTGTGTGTGTTGCAGTCATACCTAAAATGTTATAATGTTTCGGACCAACAAAGACCCTAGAATCCACTCATGGCTGGTCTAACTGTGTTCGTAATTGTATATTGTGCATGTCCTCCGTGGTGGCGGAGGGGGACCTACAATTTTACGTGGGTTCCGAACCACAAAGCCTTAATTTTACTACCTTTAACTATACCCAATCTATCAAAATACGCGTCTGATCGATTTTTAAACACGTTTATAGACGTGCTTCTAATTACTTCTACCGGCGTGGAAAATTTAGCAGCCTAAAAGGGTATCCTTACGGCTATCCGCGTCCACCCTTACCTCCCTTACGCTTGCCTTAAGAATTAAATAATTCTTAAGGCAAGCTTAAACTCTTTATGCGATAGGTTTAAATTAATTGGTTAGAGGTAGTAAAAACGAGCCACGCGTTAAATAACTAAGTAAATAATTAGAAATAAATGTTTAATTTAGATTGAAGTTGGGTAGATTTAGATTTAGAATTAATAAATAAGTTAGTTTTCTTTAATATTTTAAAATATAAAAAGCGCAAAGAAATATGATAAATAAGGAATGATTGTTATGCTATGATAGGTCAGGCAAAACGAAGGGACCACCCCCTTTAACACGATACGAGGTTTGGATACGAGGTTTGGATTGTACTTATAGAAAATGTTATAGATTTTGTTCCAAGATAAAACAAAGCCAACAAATAATTAAAGTATTGATTACTTCCAACCCTCAATGATTTAAGCCTAAGGAACTAGCCTAACCTAACAATTCAATAACTCCTAAACTGAATTATCACTGGGGAACACAACTTTTGGTGACTTAGATGTTAGACCTGTTTCTGGGTATATTGAGGTCGCTGATTCTAAAAATGACATTAGTTTTTCTCCATCAGCTCTGCTTATCAAGATATGATATATATCTATATATATTTCTATATAATGTATATAATATTATATAATTGCTGACTGGCAATCACTGTTGTTGTCAATTGAATACAAAAGTATGATGAATGTCAGCAAAAATAGTGTATTAACATCAAACAAGCATAAGGTACGAAAAATATTTATTAAATTCAAACAAGCTTGAGACACGAACGGCAAAAAAGTTCTTTCATTGAGACATCTCACATAAACCGCGTTTCTGAGATTTCTTGCGATGAGATGTGCCAGGACATTCGCGTTGGATGCTCCAGCAGTAATCTGCCATCATGTGAGTATCCCATCGTCCGCGGTACCGTTCTTCCATGGTCCTTAGTTCTTGGTGAAATCGTTCACCCTGTTCCTCGCTTAGATCACCGAGGTTATCTGGGAAACGATCCAAATGACTGTGGAGGTAATGCAGTTTGATGCTCATTTTACAGCCAAGTTTACAAAAAGAAGAGAGCATATTCTCCACTAGTTCTCCGTAGTTATCGGCCTTATAGTTCCCAAGGAAATTCTTCACAACCATACTAAACGATGACCACGCACGTGCCTCAATGTTGTCCATTGAATCTTGGAAACGCGGGTCTTTCATGAGTTCCCGGATTTGCGGTCCATCGAAAATACCTGCCTTCAGCTTTTCCATGCTCAGCGCAGGAAATTTTCTACATATGTAGCCAAAACACGTCCCATCTCTGTTCAAAGCCTTTATAAATTGTTTCATCAAACCTAGTTTGATGTGCAGTGGTGACAATATGATCCTTTCTCTGTCAACCAAAGCTTCTTTGATGATATTTTTTTCTCCAACCACCATGTTTTCTCTCAGACGCCACTGTCTTCTCACCCAGTGTTCATCTTTAGCTCTACTGTCCCAGAGACATATAAAGCACGGGTACTTGGTGTACCCGCTCTGCTGGCCCAGGACAAAATTCACCATCTTCAGATCCACACAGATCACCCATTGGTGGTCTCGGTATGATATCTTTTCTAGGACTAGGGCGACCGTCTCGTGCTCTTCTCTCATACCGACTGAGTGACCAATTGGGATTGATCTGTATCTGTTGCTGTTGTGTAGAAGAACACATTTTAGGCTCCGTTTGGAGCTATCTATGAATAACCGCCATTCACTTGGTGTGTATTCCGATATGCTCATTTTCATCAGCAATCCGCGCACATTGTTGCAGAAAACTAAATCGTTCTCTTTTGAGAAGAAGGGCAGTAAATCCTTTTCTCTGTCGCGATATAACGTGATTTTGGTTCCCGGCAGCAGTAAATTTTTTTCTCCCAGCCTGGAAGCTAACAATTCAGACGATTTCTTCGAAAGACTTAAGTCCCTTATGAGGTCGTTTAATTCGTGTTTACTAAAACCTTCTGCAACTGATGACGGTCCTTCGAAATCACTGTCATTTTGCCCACATATGCTTTCTTTGTCAGTAGCAGATTCATCATCTTCTTGAGGGAGCTCTGGAAGATGGCTGAATGATGGGACAGGTATCTCATCTGAATGTGAAACAGGCCGTCTAGCTGAGTCTATGTCAGGATACGTCCATTTACTCCGGTTACGTCCATTGATGCCCTTTATATTCACCAAACAAAAGTAACAGTCATCACTGTGATTTCTCTGTTCTCTCCATACCATTGGTATACCAAATTTCAGGCACCTCCTCTTTCCGTTGGTCCATTGCCGCAGATGCTCCGTACACGTTTTACACACAACATGAGGAGCCCATGGCTTATCTTGGTCCCCTAGTTGTACTTTGAAATAGGCAAAATAAGCTTTTTTTCACAAAATCAGTAATAGTTTTTCTCTGTTCAATGAACGTGTACTCTCCGCAGATAAAACAAAACACATCTGGATGATTTAAACACTTTCTTCGTGATGAAGCCATGTCAACACCTGTAACAGGAAAGAATTCACGTTAGTACATGTACAATACACATGCAAAACAGCAACATCAGCAAAATCATAGCTACAATTTAATTATACAGATGCATTTAGATTTACGAGCAACTCATAATACCGTTCCAGAAGGGTAATAAAGTAGGTAATGACGTATGCAATATCTCAAAAACTAGAGCTGCTAGAACAAAATGGATGATATTTTCTGTATCAGTGGCATGAAAATATCCAGAATAAGGTCTAAAATCTCAAGCACCAAGAAAAAAAAAAAATTTTTGTTCCCCAGTGTTATTATACGAGAAAAATAATTTAGATGAAGCACAAAAAATTACCCTAGATTTTAGATTTTAAACTGCTAAAGCTTTAAATCAAAGCTGAAAGCAAATAAATTTCCCAACTCAATACTTTGAATCAGGGGAAAACTGGAGACTTCCTCACAAAGTAAAAGCTGAGTATAGACTTCTAAGAACCTAATCTAACCTACGACTCCCGCTTCTAGAAGCTTCGTAGTTGGTTTATACAATTTCGGAAGAAAACGAAACAGTATATATACTAGTGGTGGATTTATGTAGACTTTTAATAGAATGCATAATTATTATGATCGAATATGAATTAATTATTTATTTTCGTTGATTTTGGTCGGTTTGTGGTTATGTTTTAATAGGTTTTAATTGGTTTTTAATATATTTTGAAAGATGTTATGCCGTTGGGAGTATATTTTAAGAATTCCTGAACCCACTGTCTAAATATTTTAGACAACCGGCAAACTATTCCACCTATTTACTATTCTATGCGTAGAACTCAGCCGTGAAAATTTTGAGCGTCACATTGTATCAAGATTTCTGAATCTTAAGATTTTCATGACTATTTGATCAATAAAACTATAGAAAAGAACACAGTCATGAAAATCTCGAGCTTCACATATAATTAAAACTAGCGGAGTGACAGTCGTTGCCAGGGTGGATGTTGAACGCTATATATATATATATATATGATGAATAAAACCACGAAGGAAAGGAAACACAAAACGGTGCTCAAGCGCTTTCGTCTAATGACATCCTCAGGAACACTGAAATACATAAAAGGTTACGGCCTATATATAGGTTACAGAAAGAGAAAAAAAAAATATATAAATAAATAACATACACACAAACATATATACATATATATATATACATACATATCTACACACATACACACATATATATATATATATATATATATATATATATATATGCAATAAACGGAGAAGTAAAATAAAACTTAAAAATTAAGGATTAGAGGATTAACAAAGAGGCATATCGATTTTTAGCATAAGATCAAATGAGTTATAAAAATAATACAAATTTATAATGGAGACACGCCCGGGTTTAACACTTTGCCTTTTTAGAGTCAAGTTTCGATATACAGGGTGTTTGAAAACTTTCTGTACAAATTGTAATGGGGGATAGGCAACACCAAGACAAACCCTTTTCGTCTATAAGTGTATGTCCGCTGACGTCACCATTCGGCGCGAGAGGGCGCCGCTGCAATTGGCTAAAAGGTGAAGTGGGCTAGACTCGCGCTTGCCGCGGGCATTCTTAAATCGGACGTAGTACGCGTAACATGGAGCGCTTCACGACTGCTGAGATGGCTGACATGCATATGGTGTATGGGGCTGCCAATGGAAACGGAAGAGCTGCTGTGAGGTTGTACCGACAGCGCTTCCCAAACAGACGTGTGCCAAACCACCAAACGTTTGCGCATTTGCATCGGCGACTGCGAAAAACTGGAACATTCCATGCAAACATGCATGACACTGGTCGGGAGAGAAACGTGCGCACTCCTGACATGGAAGAAGAAATCCTACGGCGATTTGAGGACAATCCAAGCGCAAGCACGCGAGGTGTTGCACGTATCCTCGGTGTGAACCACGACCTGGTCTGGAGAATGTTGCACGAGCAGCAGTTACATCCGTTTCATCGTCAGAGAGTCCAGGCATTACAAACCCGTGTAGCATGTGGATTTGCGTGCGCCCACACGTGAGAATTGTGCATGTTAAACACACCCTCACGTGTGAAACAGGCCTCATCTGAGAACAGCACATAAGCCGGAAAATTAGGCTGCACCGCTGTCTGCTGCAGAAACCACACGAAGAGGGTAATCCAGAGGTTGTAATGCCTGGACTCTGACGATGAAACGGATGTAACTGCTGCTCGTGCAACACTCTCCAGACCAGGTCGTGGTTCACACGGAGGATACGTGCAACACCTCGCATGCTTGCGCTTGGATTGTCCTCAAATCGCCGTAGGATTTCTTCTTCCATGTCAGGAGTGCGCACGTTTTTCTCCCGACCAGTGTCATGCATGTTTGCATGGAATGTTCCAGTTTCTCGCAGTCGCCGATGCAAATGCGCAAACGTTTGGTGGTTTGGCACACGTCTGTTTGGGAAGCGCTGTCGGTACAACCTCACAGCAGCTCTTCCGTTTCCATTGGCAGCCCCATACACCATATGCATGTCAGCCATCTCAGCAGTCGTGAAGCGCTCCATGTTACGCGTACTACGTCCGATTTAAGAATGCCCGCGGCAAGCGCGAGTCTAGCCCACTTCACCTTTTAGCCAATTGCAGCGGCGCCCTCTCGCGCCGAATGGTGACGTCAGCGGACATACACTTATAGACGAAAAGGATTTGTATTGGTGGTACCTATCCCCCATTACAATTTGTACAGAAAGTTTTCAAACACCCTGTATATAAAAATAAATTGAAGATTAAAAGTTAATAAAGTAGCTTACAAGTTTACCAAAGATTAAGTGTCCTACCCTTTTTATCTAGATTTGTTTTGAATGAATTCAAAACAACAGGATCGAGTTGAAAAAGACCTTTGCTTATGTATCGAAACTTGACTCTAAAAAGGCAAAGTGTTAAACCCGGGCGTATCTCCAGTATAAATTTGTATTATTTTTATAACTCATTTGATCTTGTGCTAAAAATCGATATGCCTCTTTGTTAATCCTCTAATCCTTAATTTTTAAGTTTTATTTTTACTTCTCCGTTTATTGCATATATTATATATATATATATAATATATATATATATATATATATATATTATAATATATATATATATATGTTGTGTGTGTGTGTGTAGATATGTATGTATATATATATGTATATATGTTTGTGTGTATGTATGTTATTTATTTATATTTTTTTTTTCTCTTTCTGTAACCTATATATAGGCCGTAACCTTTTATGTATTTCAATGTTCCTGAGGATGTCATTAGACGAAAGCGCTTGAGCACCGTTTTGTGTTTCCTTTCCTTCGTGGTTTTATTCATCATAAATATTTTTCACGTGTTACTTTCGTGAAATAATTTTCATATATATATATATATATATATATATATAGTATATGCCCAGGGTAGGTCAACTGAATGCCCGGTTAGGTTAATTGTACGCCTTTGACGATTGGTTACGTGAAGTCGTGATATTTTCGTTAGCTTATGGCGTTCAACATCCACCCCGGCAACGACGGGTCGCTCCGCTAATGTTAAATAAAAATAATTTTCCATTTTCAAATCGGTCTATTCCTAATTCATGTCATTCTCAATCTCATTCGCGGCCTTTCCCATTTTGGTCCCGGTTAGGTTACGATTAGTTAAGTTAGGTTATGATTGGTTTGGATACGATAACTTAGGTTCTGATTGGTTAGGCTAATGTTAGGTTGCGTTCTGATTGGTTAAAATAAGTTAGGTTAGGAACAGTGGTGTAGTCGTAATTTCTTCAATGGGGTAACGCAAGAACAATTTTTCTTATAAAGCGTTTCTATAAAATTCTACAGCGTTTTTACATTTTATGAACATTCCCCAAAACACGTTGAAATTGAAGGGGTTAGGAAAGAAATATAGTTAGAAAGAGTATCTATTACAAAAATGTTCGGTAGAAACAGCAAAAAATATAAAACATCCTGATACCTTTATTCTACTCTACAAAAATGACCGTATGGCTTTCTCACACATTACAGTTTTACAGGAGTGGTGCCTAGTCTCATGGAACATGTTCCTACCTTTTTAGTGACAATTTCGAGGTTTAATTTTGCATTCTCAAGGATGAATTGGCAATTCTCATCGAACAGAGCACCAGGGCAGAGGGTAACGCTAAAAGTAAAATAAAACCAGTGGGGTAACGCCGTTACCTTGCGTTACCCCCGGACTACACCACTGGTTAGGAAATATTAAACATTGGCACGCAGCTCCGTTTCAGCGACGGAAACACCTTTGTTTCCCAAATCAAGAGACGCTTTTCTCAAATGTGGATTTTTTTTTAACTTTTGTACATTCTTACTCGTGGCATTGAGGAAACATTTAAATTGAGGAAACATTTACAAAATTTACTGCCCTTAAAAGGCATCGTCTGAAGGGGTGTAAAGACGCAATACGAAGTAGGAAGACTATTTCATTAACATCTGCCCTTGAAAGGATACGACCTATACCCAAAGGCATCGTCTGAAGGGATGTAAAGACGCAATATGAAGTAGGAAAACTATTTCATTACCATCTGCCCTTGAAAGGTTATAACATATACCCATACCCATCAATTTGTCTGTTTTTAAACATATTATTCGTTTGATTTATCTATCAGGGGTCAGGTGAGTGAGAAGAAAATTTGGTGGCGGAAGAATAAAGTATTTTTATTTAACCTTCGTAAAACCTGTCAAAATATTATCCGAAAACTTTATATATTTTTTTATTTTTTTATTATTTATTTTTTTAAATAAACTTCCGCATCCAGGATACAACTCAAACGATTTTGCATCCCGATCCTCCCTTATTTACAATTTGATTTCATTCCTCTTTATTATCACGTATCGTTAATCGAGTTCTGTAAATGGTATTTCATACTGACACTTCGGTGCATCCCTGTAATCAGAGATAAAGAGAATCATTTTAGGCGATTTTCACTCGGATAAAATATCGTTTAAAAGCACCATTGAGTTTAAACAACCAACCAACCGATGTAAAAAATATTTCTTTGTCTTGTATTGGGTGATTTCTTAAACGTGTCTTTTAACATTTTTTATGTTTTGTACCGATTCATCGACTTGTAGTACCTGGTATCCCATGCATTAAAACCAAGCTCACCCTCTCGTCTCTTGTTAATTTTGCAGCCATCCCCTAACTTAAAGAAAAAAAATATATATACACGGTGAACCAAAAGTAGGTGGACAGTTGGTTGAATACGGTTTGTGTTATATTATATTATAACTATGGTGTTCATTATAACTATGGTGTTTGTGTTTTATTATATTAAATATTATAACTAAATTTATTTAAATTTTATTTTGTATTATAGTATACAAAAAAATTAAATATGTATTCTCAAAATAAACGTTATCATTTACTGTCCACCTACATTTGGTTCACCCTATATAATGCGCCTCGGTGGTGTAGTGGTTAGCGTCGCTGACTACGAATCCATCGGCCCTGGGTTCGAGATCCGACGGCAGCCGGCGCGCAGCAAAACCCAGCTGTTCATCCTTCCACACAATAAAAGAAAGTGGTTGGTAGATAAATGGGTACCCTGGGTGGCCTAGTGGTTAAGACGCTGGGCTGCAACTGGGGCGTGGTTCAGAATTCACAGTTAAACTGTAGATCTAAGGTGGAGTGAAAAGCTTGACCTTCGTCAGAATGAACAATTCGGGCGGAAGCTAACCAAAGGTTATATATATATATATATATATATATATATATAAAAAATATTTCGTCAAAATTATTATTGTTATTAGTATAAGTGTAAATGTAACGGACGACATTGTGCAGTACATAACCGCCTGAATTATTCATTCTGACGAATCTAGATCAAGCTTTTCACTCCACCTTAGATCTACAGCTTAACCAGTGTTCGAAATAGGGCAATGTATTTTGGGGGGTTAGAATTTGACTCAGAGAGACACCGTGTCACTCGCGCACAAGTAGCCCAACAATATAGACTTATAATTGAGGATTTACCCATTACGAAGAAAGAGAGACGAGGTGATAATCCACTGTAATAGTTGTGAAAAGCAAAGATATTACCCAAAAAATTCAAAATATTCTTCCAGAATATATTTCTGTAAACGAAAAGAGCGTCAGCAGTACAATGACATCATCATGGGAATAAGGAGATTCCACATTTCTTAAATCTTCTCTAATACATTCTGGTAGTACAATGCATTATACCAGAGCATAGGCGTTTTTACAGGACCCACCCTGGGTCCCCTTGGACAGCACACTTCCATGAGTCCCACGTAGATTTGGGGGTCAAACTCCCCCTAACCCCTTCTGATTTCGAACAATGAGCTTAACGTGGAATCCGAACCACGCCCCACCATGAGCGGTCAGAAATTACAAAATCCTCGCCCGGACTCGCTCTCACGACCTCCCGATCGTCAGCAGCCCAGCGTCTTAACCACTAGGCTACCCATGGTACCCATTTATCTACGAACCATTTTTTTTATTGTGTGGAACAGCATTTCTTAACCTCGGGGAAATTTCCCCCAGGGTGAAATTTCAGGAATCCAGGGGGGATTTACGGCAGAATTTTGTTCGGCGATCATATAATTAGTGTGCATTATAAGTCTGCTAATGTTATTAAATTTTGTCTTCGAGGCTACTTTTTTCAGTATCGTAATGGAGGGGGAAATCGGGTAGGGCGAACTGGTCGAAGGAGGAAATGACACGAAAAAGGTTAAGAACCGCTCGTGTAATATTGAAAAAAACCTTCAGGTATTTTTCTTTTTTTGATGAAATGAAAAAAAATGAACAAATGAAACGTCACTTATGAGACATGTCGAAAAGTCGAATTCCACTTTTCAGATGCAAATTTGACATGAGAACGAAAGATCATTGAAATGATATCATATCGATAAAAGACTCGATGCGAACTATGGATCACATATCCATGAAAATTACAAAATTTCACACATTAAAACATTACTGCATAAAGCGTCTAGAACAGCTTCAAACTGTAGCCTATTTAATACTGAAATTGCGAGAATAACCCAACATCTGATCAATAATTGCTTCCTTCCGACGGTTATCGTAAAAGTAACAATTAAAAGAAAATATTACCTTTTTTTTTAATTCAAAACCAGAGAAGGAATTAAAAGAAAATATTACCATTTTTAAAATTCAAAACCAGAGAAGGAATTAAAAGAAAATACTTAAAAAAGAAAAAAATTTAACTGAAAATAATTAAAACGTAAAATTGAATGATATCAATAAAAAACTGTTATGAAAAACCTATTTTAAACCCGAGTTACCAAAGTGTCTCAACAAAGGACCGTTGCGGGAATGAAATGAATAACCATTGTGTACCAATACGAACGTTCGCAAGATGGATTTAACCTTCTATATTGGTTATACAACGAATACACTCCATTTTAGATCACTGCGATACATATATATAATTAAAAAAGTATAAATATTTGAGAAAAGAAGTGGAAAACTCCCATTTTGGTGACGACAAAACAAGCTAAACATCAAGATGAAAATGAAGTAAGTATTAACAAAATTAGTCGTTACACACACACACACACACACGGTATGTGTCCCATAAACTCCGACTGTGCTGCAATTATGTAATGAGAAAATTGCAACAATCTGTTTACTGGCAAGAGGATGCCAGTGGGCATCGAAACTGTTGTGGAAATAAACTCCGTCTATTAGTGCGAGTTTTATTGTCACGATAGAATATAGTTAAAACTTAAGGTGTTACTGCTTAAAAATGAAAGAAAACCAATAAACAAATTATTATAGAAAACGAAATATTTTATGGAACACTAAAGCAGTTCGTTAATTAGGCGCCATATACTGTACATGTTACGTTGTTAGTAACTTACAGTCACGGATGTAAGAGTCACAGAAGTACGCATAATGTACAGAAAATAGATACATGTAGATAAATAGATAGATATTATATAGATAGGTACTTTAAGATGAGATTACCCCAGTAATTGGGGTAGGGGGGCTAGGCCCAGTAATTGCGTGGGTGGGCGGGGGTACCCAGTAATTGGGGGACCGCATGGCCCCCAATTACTGTCGGTTTAAATTATTTGGTCAATAAAACTATAAAAAAGAACGCAGCCATGAAAATCTTGAGCTTCACATTGTGTCAATATTTTCACGACTATAGTTTTATTGAGCAAATAATTAAACCACCAGTAATTGGGAAACCAACCGCAGGGCCCCCGAATTACGGGGGTTTAATTATTTGGTCAATAAAACTATAGAAAAGAACACAACCACGAAAATCTTGAGCTTCAAATTTAATAGCCCACCCCAAGCAGCAAGTGGTGGGCATAACAGCTAGATGGAAATGGCTTTACAAAGCTAAAATTACCTCCAGAAAAAACAAAAATACTAAAAACAACTTGATTATCTAAAATATGAGCCTAGCAGCGCGGGTAAATCAAAGAAAGGAATATATATATATATATATATATATATATATATATATATGAATAGAAACGACGTAAATAAGGAGCGTCTCTGCACACGGGGAAGAGAAATAACGAATAAATGAAAAATGAGGCGAACCGCCCGGGAATTGAACCCAGGGCCTTCATTTATTCGTTATTTCTCTTCCCCGTGTGCAGAGACGCTCCTTATTTACGTCGTTTCTATTCATTTATATACTGCGTGGTCATTGCAGTTAAATGCATATATATATATATATATATATATATATATATATATATATATATATATATGCGCAAATAACTGCAATGACCGCGCAGTATATAAATGAATAGAAACGACATAAGTATTAAGGAACGTTTCTGCACACGAGGAGGAGAGATATATGTCGTTTCTATTCATATATATATATATATATATATATACATACAGGATGTCCCATCAGTATGGAACCATAGGGCAAAATGATAAAAACGGCAATAAAAACGGCTTTTATTCACAGAACGTGTTCAATGTGTCCACCATTATTATTGATACACGAATGTAGACGAGATATCCAGTCAGCAAACACACGGCGAATGGTATCAGGAGTGATGGTGTTACATGCGTCGATGATGCGCTCCCGCAAATGTGTAACACACTGAATTTTCTCCGCGTAGACCAACGCCTTCAAGTGACCCCAGAGATAAAAATCCAACGGGGTGAGATCGGGACTCCTCGCCGGCCACTCCACAGGCCCTCGACGTTCTATCCAATGACAAGGGAATTGTCGGTGCAGCCACTCTCTTACCCGGATGCTGTAATGGGCAGGAGCACCACCCTGCTGGAACCATGTTGGGAAATCCCCATCTGTGTTCAAGACATTGGGGAATGCTTCCTCGTTCAGCATACGCAAGTAGGCGTTTCCTGTGACAGTGTCATAAAAAAAGAAGGGGGCCTATGATACGCTCTTTCCAAATGCCACACCATACCATCACATGAGCAACACCATGTTCCTTTGAAGCGGTAAACCAGTGAGGGTTGTCTTGCGACCAGTAGCGGGTGTTCTGTCGGATCACCTCACCATTTGCGTAAAAAACAGCCTCATCACTGAACAGAATGGTGGACGGGAAATTGGCATTTTGAGCACATTGTACCGTAGCCCAGTCACAAAATTCCATCCGTCGGTCTGGATCATCTTCACTTAATTTCTGCAGGATTTGAAGTTTGTAAGAATGCCATTTGTGTGCTTGAAGAATGCGGTGGATGCTGCTTTTCGACACTCCTGTCTCAGCGAGCAACCGCCGAAGAGACTTTTGGGGACTGTTTGTGAAATGAGCGAGGATAGTAGCGGCTGTGTCATCGTCGGTGGATGTCCTCGGAAGTCCACTGCGTTGTTTATCTCCTATGGATCCCGTTTCCCTGAACTTTGCTACAAGTTTGCCGACACAGCTGTGTGTTATCGGCGCGCGGTCCGGATGCAATCTGTTAAATTCCTCAGCGACCTCCCTCTGACTCCGATTTCGTACGGGCAAAATTACCTGGATGCGTTCTTCCTTACTCAAAGACATCATGGGCACTTGCATAAACGGAAAAACATGAATTACTTATTTTACCCTATGGTTGCAGACTTATGGGACACCCTGTATATATATATATATATATTATATATATATATATATATATATATATATACAAAGCTGGGCACAAACCGTTAATCCGTTAATCGTTAATTAACGAAGTTAACTTTTTCGTTAACGATTTAACTTTTAAGTTAACTTTGAAAATCATTATCGGACTAATTAACTTCCGTTACATTTAACGTCCATTAACTCAAGTCCGTTAACCCAAAAAATTCATAAATAAACGTTTAAAAGTTTCTATTATTTTCAGTGCTGAGCAGGTGCGCAATTAATCCGCCACTGTTAATAGTGATGAACGAATTTCCATTTCCGCAGTGCAAAATCAGGCGATATATTTGTTTCCGTCGCCACAATTTGTGTCTTACCAAATATGGTAGTTATTTATGGCATTGGTTTGAGCAAAACATGGTCGACTGTAAAATCAGGCGGAAAGATTTGCCATTTGAGTTGAATGTTTCAACTTCTTTCAAAATATCACGAGCATTTTAAGGCACTTTCAATAATATATATGTAACAATTACAACAAATAATACATTCGTTTCATTTGCAGTCTGTCTCTTGCGCAACATGTTTGTGCTAGTGAATATTTAAAAATAATCGTTGTCAAGTAAGTCATGTATATTATAATATGTCTGTGAGTACCTTATTAGTAGTCTCCTTGATACATTTCAAGAACCATAAAACTGATCAGGTAAGATTTCAATTCTCATGTCACTTTCATGACATAAATTAAGTCAATTGATGTCTTACAATGGGAGCGTTTTTCACCTCATCTGGTTGGACAAGTATGACAACACCAAGGTCGCCAGGGTGAGAAAAGCATGGAGGGTACAGTCGAGGAGGCCATGAAGCAGCAGTCCAACGAAGTGGGCAGCAACAGTGGAGGCAGCAACAACGAGGAGGAGGAGGAGGAGGATGACTTCTTCAGTGCTGTCATCCAGACAAAAGAGAGCAGCAGAAGCCACAGGTCACTCAAGGGCAAGGCCCAGAACTTGGTCAAGACCTGGCTGGAGACCAACTCCAAGGACTTGCTGACAGATGCTGCCTTCTTGGGTGAGCAAGTGTTGGTGGACTTGTTCATCAAGTTCAACACAGCCATCCCCTCCAGTGCTGCAGTGGAGCGTTTGTTCTCTATGGGCAAGGACATCCTGAGGGCCAAGAGATCATCCCTGTCTGGTGAAAACTTTGATATGCTAATTTTCATGAAGGGCAACATGCATCTCATGGACAAAATGGAGAACGAGAAGAAGAGGGAAAATTAAATTATATATATATTGTGTTTTTCATTTTTTTTATAATAAAAGTTAACGTTAACGGTTTATCGGTAACTTCCGTTACATGTTTAACGAATTAACGGTTAACGAAGTTAACTTTTTGGTTAACGGATTAGCGGTTAACGAAGTTAACTTCTTGGTTAACGGTGCCCACCACTGTATATATATATATATATATATAGTAGTTTGTGTTGAATGTGATATTAATTGTGTTTTGTACTTAAATCGTAAAGTAGCTTCATTTATTTTTAAGCTTAATATTAATATTAGACGCTTAAACGTAAGCGTAATTACGTTAATGAGACTCGCATACTCACCATGTTATAATACAGGGTGTCCCAGAATTAACTATCTATTTCAATGAAATCGGACAAATTTAATAAAAACTGACATAATTTTGTGTTTATTACTAAATTATGATACAAAAACAAATAGATTTATAAATCATAAGTCAAAACTTTATTGAGAAGTTTCAACATGTGCACCGTCTGTATCTCTGCAAATTTCAAATCTATCCTTAGCGCTGCGAAACACATTTTGAAGCATTTCAGGTGTTATCTCCCGCACTGCCAACTGGATGCGTTCTTTAAGTTCAGCTAAACTATTGATCTTTTGGCGATAAACCTTTGTTTTTATGAAACCCCATGCAAAGAAATTCAGAGGTGTCAAATCCGGAGAACGCGGAGGCCAAGGTCGAGGTCATCCACGTCCAATCCACCGATTCGGAAGGCGTCTGTTGAGGTATTCTCGAACAATTAGAGCATAATGACATGGTGCTCCATCTTGTTGAAACACAACATTATCAAGAATGCCATCATCATGAAGCTGTGGTTCGAGAAAATGCTGAAGCATATCAAGGTAGACGGTATCTGTTACAAAAAAATTCAGAAATTTATACATTTTTAACACATATTAAACATGATAAACATAAATAAAAGTGTGTTTTTAAAAAATGTGTCCGATTTCATTGAAATAGATAGTTAATTCTGGGACACCCTGTATAACTATGTAGCGCATATATTAATAAAAATATAGGGCCCCAGATGGGCGAGGGAGAGGTTCGTACCACATTTTTCTAACACCAGAAAGTGAAAGCTTTCGGGCAATTAATCATGTTAATCCAGCAAATGAAAAATAGGACATTTAGGAAACATTATAAACGCTTATGAACATTAATAAACTGGTTACTTCACGTTTACTGAACGCCCTATTTCTTGCTGAGGAAGTTTTAACAAGGGAACTTGTAGCCTACTTCACTAAAAGCAGTGGTGTAGTGCTGTGGGAACGCGTGGGAACGGCGTTCCCTTACTTTTTTGGTAGACGGAACGGCGTTCCCTCACTATTTCAAATAAATCCGAACTTACAAATCTCTAACGTCATGAAATTTTAATTCCCACCCCTAGAAGAAATATGAGAAAGAATCATTAACTGCTTCATTTCTTTTAGCTTCGACTGAGGCAATGCTAGCCTATAAAGATCTGGTGAAACAGTCACCACGGCGTACCAGTTGTTAACTTTTTTTTAGTTAATCATTCCAGTTGTTAGCTATTTTTATTGATCGTACTGGATGTCGATGTCGTATATCTAATGACACTGGAAATACTGCATCTTCAACCTTGGAATATATCCTAATATCCAGTGCATATGACCTCAAAATATCCCTGAAATTGGTCAGATTTCAAAAGATTTCCCGGGGGGCTTACAGTGCCCCCGGACCCCCAGCTGTATGGGCTCGCCGCGCTCGCCATTGTCCCCCCCGCATCTGAGTAACACTTTCAAAATGCGTTCCCTCACTTCTTTATTTAGCACTACACCACTGACTAAAAGTTTAACAGCAAACTAAAAATTGCATTATTTTCTATATTACTCGCATTAATATGAGCCCAGTAAAGCGTAAAGCTTAAGGGCCAAATTAAATAAAATAAATAGTACAGCTTCACAATTATTTATGTCATTGTAAAACCAATGTATTTATTTTATTATTAATAAAGGTTATTCAATTCAATTCAATTCAATTCAATTAATTTAAGCACTAAAATGTAAAGAATATTGTACAATCGTGAATATAATATCGCAGAAGAATGAAGCATCGAAACCAGTAATTTTCAAATAGTTTTCATTTTCAAATATTTCTCAAACCCCAGATTCGATCGAATCGTCACGTACTTCCGGCAGAAAGAAAACAGCCAAGAAACGATCTACTTCCGCCTTCCGAGTCATATATCTGATGTTGATTCGTTTACTCCATTGTTTCTGTACTCTCTGAAATTTCAATATTACAGTCTATTGTGGTACTATGGTAGTCTCATTTAGTTCCAAAATTCCTAAAATATTTGGTACTGAGTGGTAGACAGTTAATACTGAAAATATCTATTAATTAGATTGAAGATGCACTACAAATAGTTATTCACTTCTTTTAAGGAGACCAAATATAGACAGAATGTAATTGTTAATAGAAAAACTGGACATCTGGTATATTATTATTATAGTTTTGGAATAGCCTTGTTTTCAAATGAAACTACTAACATTTTCTATGTAGCACCACCTTATGAAAGGGGACATATACCCATGGGATCAACAAAACCATAGCAGTGACATTCTGTAAAAATAATCTAACCTAACCAGGGCCGGATTAACCATTAAGCAAAATAAGCCCGTGCTTAGGGCATCAAGGGAAGGGGGGCACCACAGAAATTTTCCATTGTCGGATTTACCATGGATTTATTATACTATTATAATCGCGTCTTATAGCCTATAAGCTGTTGAAAACTGAATTATATATATTCATATATAGTATTTATTTTTTTTCATTGTTTGAATTTGTAGTGAACAACAACCCTTTTGAGAGAATAAATATATTTCGTTGTAATCACACACTTTACGCTTTGCGTTATTATTTTGTTTATATCAAATCTTTGAGCGCCATATTAAAAATACATATAGATTAAATATTTTCGTGTGCTATAGGAAGTTATTCTGAACGTGTGATTTGTGCATATAATATTAAATATATATTTTACATAATCATTTGGTATTGTTTTACAGAAAGATTTAGGTTTATAGAATTGTAATATAAATTAATATTAAAATAAAAGAAACTATAAACTCTCTATATTGCTGTTGTATCAAGTGATGTTTATCACGGCCATTATAATAATAAGATATACTGACCTAAGTTAATTAGCGTTGAAGAAGTTTATCTGTTGCTCTCTCTTCTTCTCTAGGGTAAGTCTATGAAGTGTACTTTATTTGTATATATAACAATATTTTATCATACACGTATCTTTATTTTATAATTTATTTATCTATTGTCATAACAGTATAAAAGAATTTAGATTGTAATAACCAGAGTGAATAATTTGTAATGTGTATATATAACATCAAACGTAGTTAGGACAATTTAGGCCCTAAGCAAATGTTCATATTTCCTATAATTAAATATTGTTTTAAATAAATAAATAAATAAATGTAAATATAAAATGTGGCTCGTTAATAGTAAAATGTTAATATTGATATTTTTATAGATTGCGTATTATTAATTCTAATGTTAAGTATTTTTATTTTATAGGTTTCGGTTCCTTCTTTCGGTTCCTTCTTTCGATTTGATTTGTATTCAACATTTCGAGTTGATATTTCGGTTGAGTTATATTTAATTGCCACTTATATTTAAATTGCCACTTTGGTTGTGTACGGTTCCCATTTTGTCTTTCTGAGAATAAAAGAACCCAGCCAAGATTGTGATATGTGTAACTGTGTTGATTGCCACATAATATACAAATAAAATATTCTTTTTATTTCTGTATTTTACAGACCCCAAGAACCAAGATGAAACGTGTTCAGTTAAGTGGTGCACAAAAGCGAAAACTATCAAAAGAGAAACAAGAGAAGACTGGATTTAGAGTCCAAGACTGCAAAGCTGACTGATTTCTTCACACAAGTTCCACGACCACAACGTCAACATGATATACCGATTCTGAATCAAAACCAATCTCCGTCATCAGAAGTGGACACAAATACCACTTTGATCACTTCAAAATCAAAATATGATGACGTTGGAATCACCGAGGTGTCACAAGCAGGTTCATCTACCACATGTCTCACTACTGATCTCACTTTGCCTGTAAATTCTCTTGATGCCTCTACTGCAAATGTTGATTCAAGTTGCTTTACAAGACATTCTGGGGTTGAAATAATTGCTGAAAATGAAAGTTTAGTGGACCATGGTGATGGTGGTGAAATGAATCAGTCTGCAGAAGATGAAGTAAATATAGCAAAAGATCCAGGGTTGTGGCTTGATTTCTCTGCTGATGATGTGGCTTATTGGATTGCTTGTGGACCCAGTGACTGTCAACACCACAATGGGCCATTTGACAAATCTTACCGGCATTTTAGTAGTGGCAAACCAGCAAGATACTGTTCACAAAAACTTTTCGTTGGGACAAAAGCCAATGGTGAGAAATACAAGAGAGAATGGTTATTGTATTCACCATCAACAGGATCAGTTTACTGTTATGTTTGTAAACTGTTTGCTCCTAAAAATGTCTCACATTTTGTTATAAGAGAAGGGTTCAGTGACTGGCGAAATACTATTGTAATTGATCGTCATGAAAAAAGCACTACTCACCGAGACTCTATGCTAACATACTTAACTCGCAGACAAGGTGCGGGGTTGGGACAACAGTTGGAAAAACAAATTCAGGAAGAGTGTGATTACTGGGAACATGTCTTGAGGCGTGTCATAGCTGTTATTTGTACGTTAGCTGAACGTGGCTTGTCTTTTCGAGGAACAGAAGAAAGATTTGGATCATTGCAGAATGGGAATTTTTTAGGGCTGCTTGAGCTCATAAGCCGGTTTGATCCATTTTTAGCAGGTCACATTTTGAAATATGGAAATTCTGACAAAGGAAATCCTTCTTACCTGTCCAAAACCACCTGTGAGGAACTCATTCAACTAATGGCTCAAAAGGTCCACGCACTCATTGTTGACGAAGTAAAATCTTCTGGTTATTTTAGTTTGTCAGTTGATTCAACACCAGATCTATCACATATCGATCAGTTAAGTGTTGTACTTAGGTACTTAAAAGATGGACAGCCTATTGAATGCTTTTTAACCTTTCTGAAAATGAAAAGCCATACTGGTGAGGAAATGGCAAATCAGGTGTTGCAGTACTTACGTGAAGTTTGTAAGCTAAACTTTTCAAAATGTAGGGGTCAATCTTACGACAACGCTGCCAACATGTCTGGGCGTTATAAGGGGATGCAGCAAAAATTTTAGAAACAAACAAGTTTGCTATATATGTGCCCTGTGCAGCCCATTCACTAAATCTGGTAGGCCGAAGTGCTGTTGACTGCTGTCAAGAGGCGGTTAATTTCTTCTCTACAGTGCAGTTGCTCTATACCTTTTTTTAAGCCTCAACCAGCAGGTGGGAAATTCTTAAAGGTTGTATTGGAAATGAAAGTGTCATAAAATCCCTCTCTGATACCAGATGGGAGGCACATGCTATGGCAACAGCAGCAATTTTGAAATCTTTCCTTAAAATTTTAGAAGCGTTAGAATGTATAGCTGAAGACCAGTCACAAAAGGGAGACACTAGAAGAGAAGCAAATAATATTGCAAATAAGATGCAAGAGCTAGAATTCGTTTTTATGTTGAATTTTTGGGATGAGATTTTGCAAAATTTTCATAGAGTAAGCAAAGTTCTACAGAATAAGGATGTGAACTTAAAAACATGTGCAGATCTGTATGGATCATTAGCTGACCAACTGTGCACTTCACGAGATGAATTTGAAAGATATGAAGCAGCTACAAAGGAAATGCTACCAGATGTTGATTACAAGGCAGCTCAAACTCGCAAACGTATCAGAAAGAAGGTACCCAATGACGGAGATGCACCAGAAGTATATCTGAATGCCAGAGATAAATTTCTTATCACCACCTTTTACACAATTGTTGACAAACTTGAAACTGAGATGAGAAGAAGAGGAGAGATATACAAAGAAATAGCAGAGAGATTTTCTTTTCTAAGTGATGTGCCACATAATGTCACCACTTCATCATGTACTGAAATTGAAAGGTATTCTCAGGGTTGTAAAAAGATGATTGATGCTTACCCACAGGACTTGAACACTAATTTCTCTGCTGAGCTTCAGCAGTTTCACTCATATATGTGCCATAAGTTCAGTGCAAAAAAAAATGTAAAAACAAGATTCAGTCATGCTGAACTTTATAAAATAATTGTAGAAGACAATATTGAGTGTACCTTCCCAAATGTAGAAATTGCCTTTCGTATATTTTTAACATTAATGGTCACAAATTGCTCAGCTGAGCGTTCATTTTCTCAGTTGAAGTATATTAATAATACCAACAGAACAACTATGCAACAAGGCAGGCTGGATGCCTTATCTCTACTAAGTATAGAAGCAGATGTGTTACGTAAGATTAGTTTTGAGGATCTGATCAAAGACTTGGCAATTAAAAAAAGTAGGAGAAAACTTTTCAAATATAAATGAAGTGGAAGTATACAAAAATAAACATTATTTTCCATCTTACTGTAAGTTTTGTTTCATTTCAAAAAATAAAATTTTATTTTATGGTTTATTTTTGTTTATATTTTGAATTACATATATATGGGGCACCAAAATCTTTTAAGTGCTTAGGGCCTCTAAAGGTCTTAATCCGGCCCTGAACATAACATAATCTAACCCACAATATACTTGTCGATAGAATGTGAAGTCAATCAGATGTTGTAATCCCGTATAAAAAGTGATCAATTTACGGATTAGCTTTATTGATCATTTTCAGCTTCTCTTTCTTCATTCAACTGTTTTTTTAAAAACTGTAACAAATGAGAATGAAGCCAGAGTTACAGTTTAAAAATGAAGTAACTTCAACAAAACATAAGTTTACCTTTAAACATATTGAGAGAAATAGAGACGTCACAAAACGTAATTCGAAAACATTAAGAACTTTATTAGGCGTTTGTGGTCCTCTTTCGCAGGTCAGTTGTGGGTTCAGTCTGTTTCCACAACTCCCGCAACTTCAGTAGATGTTCAGCAGCTTCAGGAGCAACTGGATCTCCGTCTACAGGATAAAGGGGCTTTTGAGACGGGAATTTGCCCCATCAGAAGAGGGCTGTACACCCAGTGTTTTGGTAAAGTTTTAAGTTTTCGATGGTACAGTGTATAATGTCGTTGTAAAATAAAATGTTGTTTTATATACAGATTCAATACTCATTAGAAAACTTATTCCACATCAACAAGAAGAGAAAAGATCAAAGTTAATCACAATGACAAACCACGAAAATGTTTCCCCTTTTAATGTCATTTTCTGTTAACCATATTTAGTAAAAAAAAATATTTATAAGGCTAACTACTATAAACTACATATTACACACTATAACGCTTTTCTTTTCAATAGTAATGTTTTTTGTGCAAATACGTTACAAGCAAATTATCATATTATGAAACATAATATTTCGTTGCTATTCATTCATTCCATTTTGGTATGATTTTGCAGGTGATCACATTTCATTAAGATTTACCTAAATGAATTATAATTATTATTATTCCTTTTTTACTAAAACACGTATAGACATACACATACACTGTGCGCGCGCACGCGCTCATCACTGCATGAGCGAGGTGACGACATTTTTTTACACATTTTTTTTTATGCATCTTTGACTCCAGTTCTATATTAAGAAAGATGAACTTAAGTCCTTTTGCTCATCTGACGTAATTGCAACAAGAACCTGTTTTGGTAATTGCAGATTGTGAACATTCTCTCTCAAGATTAAACGAGTTATGAACGATTTATGTTATGAACAATGCGAGAGAGAGGCAGAGAGAGAGAATTAGTAAATTTTATTATTATGGACAGAACTATAAAAACGGTAGTTAGGTGCTGGTCTAGTGGTAAAAGTGACGTGGCCCAGCGACGCCGCGGCGACGAAACCACCTCTGTGGTGCACGCTTTACTTCAGTCTCTGTATAATGTAAATTCAGTTATCGGCGATCGCTTTATTTAAGTATATAATTTATTATGGTTTAAGATTAAAAATACTTCCATCTATGTTTAAGATTCATTCTGCATACTGTACACCTTCTCGTAGGTCTTCTTCACGAGGCGTGGCCCCGCTGGAGTTAGAGATATTTTCTTTTCCAAGGTATCGGTGGTTCCATCTGCTGCTGCTGCTGCTGTTGTACTTTTAAAACTGTTAACATTTAGGCTTGGTTCCATCCCATATTCTTGGCACTGTAATACTACTTTAAATTAATCTCTTACCTTAGTCGTGTTTAAAGGTCCTTAGAAATACTTAAGGTTGTCGTTTTTGTAATTAACGCTTCATTAGTTTGTAAGGGTTCGAAATTCTAGTTCTAAGTGTGCGTAAGAACATAATTCAGGATTTAAATTTCCATATAGTTTGGCTGTCTCTCAAATTGCAAACTTTCCTGTAATCTAATTCATTTTCAAACTCATCAAAGTAGTTGCCACCTATTACACTGGTCAACACTCATTTTATTGCCAATCATATTAGTGTGATTTTGGGGTAACTTTGTGGTGCTGATTCCGAATATGACATCGGTTTTGCTAGATTGGCTCTAATTTATGAGATAATTGGTACCCCATTGAAACACGTAAAAATGCAAAAAATGTAATGTTCAGGCGGAGCCTACTTACTGGTTGGGTGGCCGATGACTTATATACGGAGGGGGAATATTCTAGAATGATCGCGGAGTAAACACTAAGAATATTCGCGTGTCTCACCATCTAGAATGTTCCGGTAGTTTCCCATATGCACGCGTTATGGTTACGTTTCCTATTAATTGAGGGTATTCATTATCTCAAGAACTAGAGCCAAATCGGAAAAACTACTTTCATTTTGGAATTCAGAAACCCCAAAATACCCTAAATTCGTACGAATTTCCTTGGCAACGAAAAAAAAAAAATTTTTTTGTTGACCTGTGTTATGTAACTCTTTAAATTAATTTTTCCTTATTTTATTTTACTTTTGTCTTTAGAGTGTAATTTCTTATTTGGGATCACCTGAAGATCAGGGCCCCCAGCCTCAATTACCAAATGATATCTTCGTTAAAACTAACGAAAATATCACGACTTAACCTAACCAATCGTCAAGGGCGTACAGTTGACCTAACCGGGCATTCAACTTAATTTATTATTATATTTGGTACTGTAAAGCAAAAAAACAAGAATACATGGGGGCCCTGATCTTCGGGTGATCCCTTATTTGTGGTATTTCATTTTTGTTTACTATTACGTACTTACTACATTGACGAATTAATTTTTCTCTTTAAAATTTAACTTAAATTCTGCCATATTGTTTGAACTTGGTTACCCACTACCGTCAATGTTTTACGTACGAGTATATATAGTATTGTTATAATTTCCTCATTATTCGTTTAACTCCTGTAATTAATCATCTTAGATTTCTCTTCTTTTTTTTTTTCCCAGTGTCAATTTTGGCTTTGCTGTTCTCAATTCCAATTATGATTTTTTCTAATCCAGTTACTTCTGTTATAATTTATCTAAATTTTTATCGTTTTATAATTCCATATTTTGTACGATATCATTTTTTTTTCTTATCCTAGTTTTTGATTACGTTTATAATCGTTTAATGTCGCAAGTAATTGTTATTCTGTTCCTACATTATGCTTTAATTTTAGTTTTTCATAATTGTTTACATGATTTGTTACGTTAAAAATTTCTAATCTGTTTTCTTTGATCAAACTTGGTTATGTTTACGTAATTGTTCATCAATTATTTACCATTTTATTAAGGTAACGTTTCCATTTTATCAGTAGTTTGTAGTGCTATTTTGTTTACGAGCAATTAATGAAAATTAACGAATGTTTCAAATTAAATTGGTTTGAGGACCTGTGTGTACGACCGTATTGCGAACTTAGCTAAGAGGTTCATTTAATCATTGTTTAAGTAGTCGTTTGATGCACAATCTTCAAAATTTTGTGCGGTTTGCCAACGAAGAATTCGTTTAACTCTAAACGTTGCCACGTTGGTTGGTTGTTTCCGGTCTGTAAGAATTAGATTCGTTTAATGCTTAATTTTGGTCACCCGCATTATCAGATTCGAACGTTTTGTTTTAAGAGGCTGGTTGTCGATCCCAAGAATTGGTCTTGATTGCATAAATTTTCCTTTGCAATCTCTGGAGCCCCTAAAGGACGCCATAACTTTCTAAAAAGGGAGGATGAGATGCGAGGGTCAACTGGTGCCTGTACAATGTATGTATGTAGTATGTACGTACACATTTACTTGTTGGTCTATACCCTATACGAGAACCGACTCACGAAATGACTTAAAATATAGTCGTTGAGGAGGACTGCTTTTCCCTCTGAGCGAGAGAGACGAGAGTCGAGATCTACAGATCTACAGAAGCTAAGGCTAACAAAGACCCTAAGATCCACTCTAAGGCTAGCCCGAGAGAAAGGAAAGAGTAGGGGGTTAAGAGAAGAGAAGAGAAGAGAATAAGGGGTTGAGTAAGGAGCAACACCTATCATTCGTGGGTTAACATTCATTCAGAAAAAGAGGGAAAAAGTCTCACCATCATCATCCGCCGGCCACTGCCGACAAGTCAGAAAAATAGTCGGAGAAAATAGGAGAGGGGTGAAAAATGAAAAGAAGTAAAATAAGAACGCTTACAAACCATGCAAACAGTCTTAACTCACTGTCATACCATGCAAACTACAAACATGCAGGGAAAGAGTTACAGACATGCAAGTAAGGAGATAAGAAAAAAAAAAATGTAGGTAAAGTTAAACAAAAAGTGGGTTAGTTTACGCTACAAGCTACATCTACATTCGTGTTAGTATAATTTTTTTTTTTTAATAATAATTTTATTGCTGGCATCACACGCTGGCATGTCACAAGCTGGCATTCATCGTCAACAGACTCATCCTCGAGCACCACCACCAGAGCTCCTGTTGTTAACTTTCTTTTTTAATTTTAAACAACGTTAATATTTTTAAAATGTCTGTCAAGACGGTTCTTAAACACATTAACGCTGGTAGAATGAACGACTGACGCGGGAAGATTATTCCATTTATCAATTACTTTAAACGTAAAGAAGTTTTTAGCGATATTAGTAATGAAACGTCTGCCACGCAACTTAAATCCGTTATTGCGAGTATTACTATTATCGAAAGTGAACAATTTATCAAAATTTACGTTATCGACGTTATTGACGATTTTGAAAACTTCAATAAGCTCCCCCCTTAATCTTCTAGTTGCGAGTGAATACAGGTCTAACTCTTTAATCCTATCTTCATAAGGCTTATTGCGCAATGACGGAATAAGTTTCGTGGCACGACGCTGAACCCTTTCTAACCTATCAATATCCTCACGCAAGTACGGGCACCAAAACTGAACGGCATATTCTAAATGAGGCCTGACTAGGGACTTGTAAAGGGGCAATATAATATCCTTCGATTTAAATTCGAAATTACGCGCTATGAAGCCTAACATCCTATTCGCTTTTGCGCAAGACTCCAGGCACTGGTTCCTAACCTTTAAATCTTTAGTTACGCGTACGCCTAAATCTACTTCCTCGTCAACGCTCGCTAACTCCCTATCATCCATCGTGTACGCGTAATTATTGTTGCGAGAACCTATATGCAAAACTTTACATTTATCTACGTTAAATTGCATCTGCCACTTATCTGTCCACTCCATAATCCTATCTACATCGTCAACGAGAGTTGTTCATGGAGAACAGGTCCATACCAAGGCAGGGGCGAGCGGTGCGGCCGCCCACGGCGCCGACGTGTGGGGGGGGGCGTCAAATTGTTGGTTTTAGGGTTGCCACGTAGGATGAAATTTGGATTTTTAATTATGTATGTATGATATTATGTATTAATTATGTATTGTTTATGTATTAAATAATTATGTATTTTAATTAATTGTGTATTTCTATGATCAATTTTATATGTTCCAAGGAATACCTTGCACAGGGCGCCATCACAGGTCGGTACGGCCCTGATGGAGAGGGCTTCGCCCCCTCCTTTTCTAATATCGTAGAGCAGTCGTCTCGGAATAGTTAATCCGCCCCCCACAGTCAGGGCCGGATTAACCATTAAGCAAAATAAGCCCGTGCTTAGGGCATCAAGGGAAGGGGGGCACCACAGAAATTTTCCATTGTCGGATTTACCATGGATTTATTATACTATTATAATCGCGGCTTATAGCCTATAAGCTGTTGAAAACTGAATTATATATATTCATATATAGTATTTATTTTTTTTCATTGTTTGAATTTGTAGTGAACAACAACCCTTTTGAGAGAATAAATATATTTCGTTGTAATCACACACTTTACGCTTTGCGTTATTATTTTGTTTATATCAAATCTTTGAGCGCCATATTAAAAATACATATAGATTAAATATTTTCGTGTGCTATAGGAAGTTATTCTGAACGTGTGATTTGTGCATATAATATTAAATATATATTTTACATAATCATTTGGTATTGTTTTACAGAAAGATTTAGGTTTATAGAATTGTAATATAAATTAATATTAAAATAAAAGAAAATAAACTCTCTATATTGCTGTTGTATCAGGGTTGTAAAAAGATGATTGATGCTTACCCAGAGGACTTGAACACTAATTTCTCTGCTGAGCTTCAGCAGTTTCACTCATATGTGTGCCATAAGTTCAGTGCAAAAAAAAATGTAAAAACAAGATTCAGTCATGCTGAACTTTATAAAATAATTGTAGAAGACAATATTGAGTGTGCCTTCCCAAATGTAGAAATTGCCTTTCGTATATTTTTAACATTAATGGTCACAAATTGCTCAGCTGAGCGTTCATTTTCTCAGTTGAAGTATATTAAAAATACCAACAGAACAACTATGCAACAAGGCAGGCTGGATGCCTTATCTCTACTAAGTATAGAAGCAGATGTGTTACGTAAGATTAGTTTTGAGGATCTGATCAAAGACTTTGCAATTAAAAAAAGTAGGAGAAAACTTTTCAAATATAAATGAAGTGGAAGTATACTGTACAAAAATAACATATTTTCCATCTTACTGTAAGTTTTGTTTCATTTCAAAAAATAAAATGTTATTTTATGGTTTATTTTTGTTTATATTTTGAATTACATATATATGGGGCACCAAAATCTTTTAAGTGCTTAGGGCCTCTAAAGGTCTTAATCCGGCCCTGCCCACAGTGTATATACGTGAGATTGAAACCCATTTTAGCAGGGGAGTGAAATAGATTCTACCTTGGCAGAGGGCGATATTTTAACTTCCTCAGGTAAAGTAACATAGCTAATCCTGTTAAGTATTGAGGCAATTGAAGGCATATTGTTAAGCCCTCTTTAGTGTAATTTGGTTGTTATGTCAGAATAAAGTGTAGTTTTAGTAATCTTGTTCCTCACCTCGACACATGGTAGTTTTACTAATAGGCTAGGCCGTCCACGATCATGAAGCCTATCACATAGAGGGATAGGCTGACCATATTTCCTTGAGACAAAAACGGGACATTGGGATGGTTATGAATAATAATTTATGATTGACCAATATTAAAGTATATTTATAGTTTTTATTAAAAACGGGACAAAATTGACATTTTTATTAAAACGACGGGACGGCCAGGAAATATAAAACAAACGGTACTGTCCCGTTCAAAACGGTACGTATGGTCAGCCTATAGAGGGAGGAAGTAAGAAATGAGAGTAGGCCAAGAAAACAGTGGCGTAACTAGGGTGGGGCAGGGGGGGCGCGTGCCCTGGGCGCTAAATTTTTTTGGGGGGAGCCATTTTTATGATTTAAAAAAAAAAATTTAAGAGTAAAAACATGCTCTTTTGGAAATGTACCGGTACCATATCTCTAGCCATCGAATTTCCATGAATTTCAGATTTTTAACTTCATTTAACTTTATTAATTCATTCTATTTTTATTAGAATTTTATTATGAATTATTAATTTATTCTATTTTTTTGTTTCTTTCTCTAGAAAATTTTACCATGAAGCGAACATTGCCGATACCGAAAAGTCCGAAAAAGAAGCTGAGTGGAGCAGAAGGCGGGAAGAAAAGAAAAATGCAAGAAGCAGAAGCTAAAAAGTCAGGTGGCTTTATGATGTCATTTCTTGAACAGCAACAAGCTGGTCCTTCATCATTATTAAGTTATTAACTACATCAGATATGAGTGTTGACCAACCCGCCAGTGTATCAGAAGGAGAATTAAGTGTCTTTCAAGAACCAGAAGTGTCTTTCAAGAAGCCAGAAGATACTAAAACTTTGAGTAGCGAAAAGCAGGAAAAAACAGCACAGCCTATACCAGATGCGATCCAGCATCACGATGTAGGTTTCTTGGAGTTTGATAAAATATAAAAAAAGTAATTTTATCAGATGCCCTGAGGACAGAAATGGTCACATTGGGTTCGAAGTATGAATGAAAGATGGTTTAAAAGAAAGTTGGGAAATGGATGTGGAGAAGAAGTTTGGCGCTCATGGCTTGTTTATTCTCCAGAGAAGAAAGCAGCTTTTTGCTTTTGTTGTTTGCTATTTTCTCAAATTGACAATCAGTCTTCATTGGAGCAAGAAAATGGGTTCAATCATTGGAAAGCACCAGAAAGGCTTAGCACCCATGAAAATGCAAAAAATCATCGGTACTGCTTCACCCAATGGAAGGAAATGGAAAGAAATCTTTTAGAAAACAGAGGAATCATTGGCGTAGAGCTTCAAGCTCAAATTGCAACAGAAAAACAAAAATGGCGAGATGTTCTCCACAGAATTCTCCATTGCATAAAATTTTTAGCAACTCAGAACCTTGCATTGCGTGGTCACAAGGAATCCCTTAGACAGGAAGAGGAAAGCAATATTGGAAATTTTCTTGGGTTATTAAAATTGTTGGCAAGGTTTGATCCTGTCATGAAAGAACATCTCAGTATTGTGGAAAAGCACCCTGGAAGAACATCATATTTATCTCCGTTAGTGCAGAATGAATTTATTCAGCTGATGGCTTCTACTGTTCGCCAGAAAATGTTAGAGCATTCATAAGGCCAAATATTTTGGCCTCTCGTTTGATTCTACTCCAGATCAAGCACATCGAGAGCAAATGGCAGAAACAGTTCGTTATGTTATATTGATTTTCAGGAGAAAACAATTTTATAAAAATCTTTTCTTGGATTTATCCAATTAAAACGAAAGGATGCTGAAAACATTGTGGAAGTGATTTTGGAACAACTGGAAAAAGACAAAATGCCGTTAGAAGACTGTCGATCTCATTGCTATGACAATGCTGCAGTTATGGCTGGTTATAAAAGTGGTGTTCAACAGAGGATTATTGAAAAAAATAGCAGCGCTATTTTAGTAAACTGCGATAATCATTCTCTCAATTTGGTTGAGTGCGTGCTGCTAACCATGATGCAGTGATGGTGACTTTTTTTGGTGCAATTCAGTCGTTTTATTCATTCTTTTCACGTTCAACTCTCCGTTGGCAAAAGCTGAAAGATGCCATACCAATAGTTGTCAAATCTGAATCAAACTCGATGGAGTTCCAGAACAGAGGCTGTGAAGCCTTTCATGAATACTTTGATATTATAGTGGAACTCTTGCAAAGCATGGTTGATGATCAAAATGAAACTGCTGATACAAGAGGTGATGCAAGGCAGGTGCTGAATCAAATTTTGACTTTTCATTTCTTAGCTTTGCTTGGATTTTGGAACAAAATTCTTGTTCGGATTGATCGTGTTCAAAAACGACTCCAAGATCATACCATGAACTTTCATGATGCTGCTTATGATTTAAAAGCCCTTCAAGATTATTTTTTAAGCAGTCGAGAATCATTGGCCAGTGAATCACTTGAAGCAGGGCTGAAACTGTGTGATGAATGGGATATTCAAGTAGAAAGACGCCCCAGAAAGAAGAAACAAATGCCTGGTGAAAAAGCCAAGGATGTAGGGTTAACTGCGAAAGAAGAAATGATGAGAATAATGAAAGAAACTATTAATCGTCTCCATAATGAAATGGAAGAAAGATTTGTCCGTCTCCATGACTTGGATTCAAAATTTGGATTTCTTTTAGATGCTAGAGGATTATTGTTTGACTCAAATGAAAGCAACAGTAGTCATGACGTAAATATCTTAAAGAAAAGTTGTCTCAACCTTGGACAGTTTTATAGCAATGATATTGACGGCTTTGCGCTTTATGAAGAAATCCTGGATTGTAAGATGCTTCTGAAAAGTCGCCCAAATGTTCAGATTTCTAAAGCTGAGGAACTCCTCAAATTTATTGTTCAGTAATCAGTATGGAGATAAATGTTTTTCCAAATTTGAGAGTAGCTATTCAGATAATGCTCACTATTGCAATTTCAATTGCCAGCTGTGAGCGATCTTTCAGCAAGTTAACATTGATCTTATCATATTTGAGAGCTTCAATGGGCCAAGAAAGACTTTGCTTTAGCCTTGCTCAGCATTGAACGTGAGGAAATTGAAATAACAAATTTTGATGACATTGATAAGTTTGCATCAGCAAAAGTAAGAAAAATACATGTTTAGTGTGAAGTTCCAAATTATTCATTAAAAGAGCCAAAAATAATAGGTGCAAACAAGGCATTTCTTTTAAAGTACTATATAATTGGAATGATTTTTGTCAGTATCTAATATTCTAATTGCTAATTCTGCTATCGGTAATTCAGTAAAATTCAAGAAAACATCAAAGTGTATTCTCATGAAAAGTTATGCCTCTCCTTGTACATATATTAATTGTTTCTGTTGTAATTCGGCAAATAATTAACCATACTTTGGTTCTATAAAATTAAATTGTATTAATAGAAATTTAATATCAACCTTAATAGTAAATATACGCGGTTATGTATATGGATAGAAAAACATTAAAGTATAAACTGTAAAAATATTTTGGTACTTTTGCATTATCCTCCCAACACTAATTTTTTTTGAAGCCGGCTAACTACGGCTAACGACTGCGGCGGGCTGTTTTTAACCTAACCTAACCTAACCTAACGTAATCCCAACACTAATTTTTTTTATAATGGAAGGAAACTAAGTACCATAACCAAAACCAAACCAACATTATATAAAAAAAATTAGTGATGGGAGGATAATGCAAAGAACCAATATTTTTTATGAATTGTATTTTCATTTCAATTTATTTTTACATATTTTTGTACAGTTTTATATGTATATAACTGTTTTTCATTTGTCATAAAATAAACTACTTCTTAAAAGTATATTTTGTTAGCGGTATTATTACGAGTAACCAGTTTGAGTACCATTATAAGAATTCAGCCAGAATTTTAAAGAACACTGGTTTTAAGGGCGCCATTTATTGATTTGCCCTGGGCGCGATCAACCCTAGTTACGCCTCTGCAAGAAAAGCTACCTCTTTCACAGTAACATGACAATCTATTTTCAGCCTTACGATCTGAATATTATTGGTTGGTTGGTTTGAACAGGAAAAAAAATATAAAATAAAAATTTCATAATTCAAGAATAAAAGGATTAATAGTTAATTAGTTGAGGTCACCACTGAATTATCATTCAACAAGGAAAAGACTCTACGGCTTGTTTTTAATGAACAATATTAATATAACTGACAAAATTAGTACGGTACATAAAATACAATACAAAATGCAATGGTTATTAATCAAAATTACAAATACCTTGCTATGCTATGAATTAATTGTTAGTATGAATACACAATGACAAACAAGAACAGATTATAAGCAACATTAAGTTGTACAATACTACGTACAATAATGATTGTTAACTTGATAAATGACAAACACAAAGTTCTATACACAGACAAAGAAAATGGAATGTTCACAATCGCGTTGAATTTCTATAACAGTATTTTTTACAGGCTAAGTGAGTCAATGTGAAGAAAAATGACACTCAAGTTAAACAGCTAAAAATTGTATGGATGTTGAAAACAAAGTTGTTTTCAGCAGCAACTCGTTGGAAGACGGACTTAAAATTTCAACTTTTTAATTAATTAATTACTGGTTTTCATCCGATTTATTTTCTAGAAATTTGTTCGCAATATCGTGGGAGTTTTCAACCCTTTTCTCTCTTGTCTTCCAGCTATCACTATTTCTATATTAGCCTAAAAATTGACATCCTAAACATATGGCAGGACATAAAAAGCGTACAAACACATTTGGATCTGCTTCTGGATTTGCCTCTGCTTCTGGATTTGCCTCTGCTTCTGGATTTGCCTCCGCTTCTGGATTTGCCTCCGGGTTGGGCACGGTCGCGCTAATGACAACCATCATGGCCAAGGTTGCCCACTGGATCAAAGGAGAGAAACTATAATTAATTATAGGCTGGTGCGAGTGAAAAACAGTACGTGTTCAAACACGTACGGGAGAAAATTCTCCTGAAGGAGATTTTCTTCTTTTAAGTAATTTTCCTTTTGCTTCTGCAACCAGTCTCCCAAAAGAGGTCTAAGGTTGAAGTCGAAATGCCGCCATTTTTTTATTATAATTGTTTTAACTGATAAAAGGAAATATTAATAAGTGAAGTATCAGTTTTATGTTAAAGCATTTTAACGCACACAATTATGCATGGAAGCGAATTTTACTTTCTTTGGAAAGTGAATATCAAATTCACTTACGTTTAATCATTTGAAAGTAGGCCTCAAACGGGTAATAAATGAAGGGATAAAAAAAAGCGTATAAGGGAATTTATACGGGCTCAGATTGAAAAGGAAAATACGAAGCATTCATAAAAGTATGAGTAACTCTGTTGTTAGGTTAGGTCAATAAAACAATTGAATTAACAACTTGCTCAGAAATGCAACATTTTACTCAACGTTTCAAAATGAATCAAGTTAAGTAATTCGTTTTGATAACTTAACACACACACGACGTTTCGGAACAACAGTGTCACCACTGAGTTGAAATGTTTATAAAAGTGTTCCTGATTAGGTTAAGTTACACTGGGTTAGGCTTGTTAAAATTTGATTAAGCTAAGTTAGGCTAGATTAGCGAGTATCTCGCAATAGAGGAATTACTGGAAAGCTTGGAAGATGGATATTTAATTTTGTGACCAAAAGAACACAAAGTGGTATTAAATGAAGTCAAATCTGAACTCTCAGGAAACGTGAACTCTGTCCCAGAAGGTCAGTATTAGCTATCTTATTTATAATATTGATTGCAGACATTGATGCAGATTTTAATGACAAAAACGTGCGAGGAAATATCAAATGAACGGGACAGAAAAATTACCAAGCAACATTGAAACATCATTGAAACGGGCGAAAGAAAATAATATAAAGTTGAACGAACAAAAATTCCAACTTCTAAAATATGGAAAACAGGGTGCTACAGAATAAAGGGCACGAAACACTGCGAGACAGAGAACACCAAACTCAAGTCGGATGCAGAATTCGGAAAATTAAAATCTCAGAAATGTAATGGGAACTATATGGAGGAGCTTCCGCAGCAGAAAAGCAAACATCAAACTAAAATTATGGAAGAGTTTAGTCCTACCAATAATTGAGTATTGTTCAGTACTCGCAAACCCATACAGAAAAAGAGACATTGAAGCCATACAAAGGACTTACGTCTAAGACATAGGAAACGAAATGCGAAAACTATTGATCTCGACTACAATCCCTAAAACTCCAATTCCTGGAAAGAAGACGCGACTGGTACATAATTACATAATATACGTGTGGAAAATACTAGCGGATTGTGTCCCTTATCTTAGAAATGAAGTAAAAACACACTGAAATGAGAGAAGAGCCAGATTTTGTTCTGTCCCAGTTACGGTGGGACAAGGGGCCATGAAAACGAGGGTGGAAAATACCATCAGAAAACGAGGCTCGAAACTTTTTAATGTTCTGTCGAAAGAACTGAGGAACCTCCAACACACTAGACTTAATTTCAAGACCAGCTAGACATGTTTTTGTGCAAAGTTCCCTGACTATCCATGCGTATTTAATTTAACCCCTACGACGAGGGTTAGAGGAAACCAATTCCCTCCTCCACCAAATTTCGCAAATGAGGTGGAATGCTGCAGAGGGGTCTGAACCGTTGTTCGAAACTCGGTAACGGTATCTAAAGGTATTTAATGACTAGAGGCTGGATGTTTAAGCACTAGAAACCCTTAAAAAGACAGGCAAATAGGCAAAATAAACACTCAAAATAGGCATATATATAGTATACTCGTATATATGCGCCTCGGTGGTGTGGTGGTTAGCATCGCTGACTAGGAATCCATCGGCTCCGGGATTGAGACCTGGTGACGGCAGGCGGCGTGCAGCAAAACCCAGCTATTCATCCTTACACCCAATAAAAAATTGGTTGGTAGATAAATGGGTACCCTGTGCTGCTGGTGGGTCGGATTCCATATTAAACTGTACGTCAAATGTGGAGTGACAAACTTGGCGTTTGTCAGAATGAACAATTCGGGCGGAAGCAAAACCAAGGAAGGAGATAGATACACACACACACACACACACACAGTGTTTCAAGAGGAAAGGTCAATACTTCGGGAGGTGATAGTATCGGTCATTGTGAGGAAAAAAGTTCATATGAACATGTGTCTAATTCTGAATGGTTACAGAGATACTGTTTGAATCTGATGCGCGCGCAGCAGCTCCTCCCCATTCCCTCCCCAATAACCTTGAACCATGTAAGCTGTAACAAATTTGTCATTTCTGTATTTGATACCATTTAAAATGCCAATGTTTAAACATTAAATGTTAGAAACCGTAATTGGTTTCTCTTTCTTGATTACCATCAACAATGCTTTTGTATTTGTAGATTCAAACAGCTCTATCTCAGTAACCATTCGGAAGTAGACATGTTCATATGAACTTGTTTTCTCACAATGACCGATATTATCACCTCCGGAAGTATTGACCTTTCCTCCTGAAACACCCTGTGTATATAGGAGGCGACAAACTTTACCTTCGTGAAATGAGAAATCATCGCACGGAACTTTTAAAAAGTGTGTATATATACAGGGTGGTGCAAAAGTCTGGACCCATAGGCGGTTTATATGGAAAAAAAGTGTGGCCTGCATGAAGTTTATTATGAAATGAAATTTAATTAACCATACACCAGTGACTAAATTATGTTAAATTTAACGTTCTAGTTCAGAATTTACAATAAGTGTAATGGTATTTCGTATAATCGAGGCATAAGGAAATTTGCCACTGAACGTGAGGTGGCTCCTTCTTTTGCGTACAAAAGCACAAGCTCTATTCTTTCTGCTATTGTTAACTTGTCTGCCATAGGGTAACAATCTGAAAAATATTTAGTAAAATTATAAACAAAAATTAAATTATAAAAACTATTATAAAAATCGAAAGATATTTTTTATATAGTAAATTGCCTATGGGTCCAGACTTTTGCACCACCCTGTATATAAAAGAGGAACTGATAGGCCTACTTTGGGACTAATGGAATAATAGTAAAAAATAATGGAAAAGAAATTATGCAGTTTATGACGAAAGGCAATTTTCCTGTAAACGCAAAATTTGGCAAAAAAGACATTTATGGCATTCTGCTTGAACATCCGCGCTCTGTTAATGACTTAACAGAAAACGCCGTTCGAGCCCTCATTTGCGACCAAAACACTCATCGCGCCCTTCTTGGTTCGATGGTACAAAGATAAGCATTAGGTTTGGCTAATTACGTTTTTAGATATATCGATTTAAAAAAGTCGGTACCTCGCTTATACAGAGATACGTGTGTGTGTGTGTGTGTGTGTGTGTGTGTGTGTGTGTGTGTGTGTGCACACGCTTCTGTCAAGAGTATGAACTTAGGATTAAACTATCTACAATAATAATATTTGTGGACATCTTAAAATTAAAGGAAAAACCAAAAAGAAAACCCTTCATGAAACTGTTTACGAAAATTGCAGAAAGTAAACTTAAAAATTAATTAAATTACAAAATCAAAGTATAAAATTTTTAAAATCATAAAAGATGACGGATCTTTTCCGTTTGACCGCCGCCATTGAAACATAATTAAACTTTTTGTAATTATATTTTAATACAAAGAACGTAACGTAACCTAACCTAACCTAACCTAATCTCTTCAAAGTATTGCTAAAAAGCATTGCAGACTTTTCTGAGTAATAAAATCAAAGTTTAATTATGTTTCAGTGGCGGTAGTCAAACGGAAAAGACCCAAGATGACTTACGAATAGTTTGGAGATGAAGACCATTTTGCTGAGAATTAATCTTGAGTTCAAAGTTGCAACTGAAAAATTTCTTCAAATTTGTCTGCCTGAAGAATGAAACCGACTCTTTTATAGTTTGGGAAGAAGATACCAGATGTCGCAATTTGTTAGTTGTTCATTTCACATCCGTTGCATTTTTTTTCATTTTAAAATAGAGATACACAAGTTTTGAGGTTAAAGATATTGATTTTAATTATAAGATAATTGTATTTAAAGACTTAACTAATTTTTAGTTAATAAAGTCTGTATATCAGGAGTTATAAATAACTGTCTTTGATTAATTAACATTTACATTTCATTTGGAAATCATGAATTAACCTTGGCCTCTCGAGGTTTTCGGACAATATTTGTTGGTTTTACCAATATGTACTTATAATAAAAGTGTGTGTGTGTGTGTGTGTGTGTGTGTGTGTTTTCCAGCCATAACTCGAAAATAATGTTATAATGTTTCAGACCAACAAAGACCCTAGGATCCACTCATGGCTGGTCTAACTGTGTTCGTAATTGTGTATTGTGCATGTCCTCCGTGGTGGCGGAGGGGGACCTACAATTTTACGTGGGTTCCGAACCACAAAGCCTTAATTTTACTACCTTAAACTATACCCAATCCATCATAATATGCGTCTAATCTATTTTGAAACATGTTTATATACGTGCTTCTAATTACTTCTACCGGTGTAGAAAATTCAGCAGCCTAAGAGGGTATCCTTAAACTCTTTATGCGATAGATTTAAATTAATTGCTTAGAGGTAGTAAAAACAAACCACGCGTTAAATAACTAAGTAAATAATTAGAAATAAATTTGTTTAATTTAGATTGAAGTTGGGTAGATTTAGATTTAGAATTAATAAATAAGTTAGTTTTCATTAATACTTTAAAATATAAAAAGCGCAAAGAATAATGAGGATTGATTGTTATGCTATGATAGGTCAGGCAAAATGAAGGGACCGACCTTTCTTAACAGATTTTAAAGTTTTGGATATTGAGCTTGGATTGTACTTATAGAAAATGTTATAGATTTTGGGTTCTTTTCCATTATCCTCCCAACACTAATTTTTTTATATAATGTTGGTTTGGTTTTGGTTATGGTACTTTATTTTCCTTCCATTATAAAAAAACCTTAGAATATTTATTACTGCTTTTATGCCCTTTCACGATTAAAAATTAAAAGTGTTGGTACTTTTGCATTATCCTCCCAACACTAATTTTTTTTATAATGGAAGGAAGATAAAGTACGTTAGCAAAACACTTTTAATTTTTAATCGTGAAAGGGCATGAAAGCAGTAATAAATATTCTTAACCTAACCTAACCTAACCTAACTTGAAGCCGGCCAACTACGGCTAACGCCTGCGGCGGGCTGTTTTTAACCTAACCTAACCTAACCTAATCCCAACACCCTAATCCCAACACTAATTTTTTTTATAATGGAAGGAAAATAAAGTACCATAACCAAAACCAAACCAACATTATATAAAAAAATTAGTGTTGGGAGGATAATGCAAAAAAACCAGATTTTGTTCCAAGATAAATCTTGGGTAAATAATAGTCAAATTTAAATGTATTGACCAGATTAAATTAATACCAGAATGCGCTTACCTTAAACACAAAGCCAACAAATAATTAAAGTATTGATTACTTCCAGCCCTCAATGATTTAAGCCCAAGAAACTAGCCAAACCTAACAATTCAATAACTCTCCTAAACTGAATTATTATACGAGAAAAATAATTTAGATAAAGCACAAAAAATGACCCTAGATTTTAGATTTTAAACTGCTAAAGCTTCAAATCAAAGCTGAAAGCAAATAAATTTCCCAACTCAATACTTTGAATCAAAGTAAAACTAGAGACTTCCTCACAAAATAAAAGCTGAGTATAGACTCCTAAGAACCTAATCTAACCTACGACTTCCGCTTCTAGAAGCTTCTTAGTTGGTTTATAGAATTTCGGAAGAAAACGAAACAGTATATATATATACTAGTGGTGGATTTATGTAGACTTTTAATAGAATACATAATTATTATGATCGAATATGAATTAATTATTTATTTTCGTTGATTTTGGTCGGTTTGTGGTTGTTTTAATAGGTTTTAATTGGTTTTTAATATATTTTGATAACTGTTATGCCGTTGGGAGAATATTTCAAGAATTCGGTGTCCGGTAAATTCATCGCGGTAAATTCATCGCCTGGTAAATACATCGCCTGGTAAATACATCGCCTGGTAAATACATCGCCTGGTAAATACATCGCCTGGTAAATACATCGCCTGGTAAATACATCGTCATACATTATTTAAAGGTGATAGTAATAAATATATAAACATTCACATATTTTGTTTAATTTACGATGAATGTATAGTTTGTTTCGTTGAATTTGGTTTCTGTACTTGTGATATTCAAATGTTTTAGATTAATGCTGGAGGGGAATGGGTTGCTTTAATTAGGCTTAGTTAGGTTAATTTAAATTAAAAATGTTCTGGATAATAGCAAGTGTCAAAGAGGCAAGAATATAAAATACATCGTCAGTAAATTTATTGTCAGGTTTTTTATTCGCAGAATAAACACGTCGCATTAAAAAAGGATTTTAGCTAAATTGAAAAAAATTGTAAAGGCAAAATGGATCAAATGTAGAATTCGGACCCCAGCCTTTTTTAGTTAGCTTTATAAGGCTAACTAACGAAAATATCACAACCTAACCAATCGTTAGGTTAACTGTACGCCCTTGACGATTGGTTAGGTTAGGTCATGATATTTTCGTTAGTTAGCCTTATAAAGCTAACTAAAAAAGGCTGGGGTCCGAATTCTACATTTGATCCGACAAAATTTTTAAATAACTGCAAGAAATGGAAGTAAAAATTTACAGACAATTTAACAAAATATAATAAGAAATCGACAATAAGTGCAATTAATTTCATTAACAATGAAAAGGAAATTCAAAGACAAAAAATTATTAATATCAAATTTATTCAATATATACTGTACATGGAAAAAGAAATCAAAGTTACTTTTAAAAATAGAATCACCAAAAAATCAATTAGTATCTTTTTTCTAATTTTTTGAATTCTAATGTTTCGCGATTTACGATTATTTACTCTGCTAATAAAAAGCATGACGATGTATTTACCAGGCGATGTATTTACCAGGCGATGTATTTACCAGGCGATGTACAGTATTTACCAGGCGATGAATTTACCGCGATGAATTTACCTAGAATCCAAGAATTCCTGAACCCACTGTCTAAATATTTTAGACAACCGGCAAACTATTCCACCTATTTACTATTCTATGCGTAAAAAAGTTTTTGGCAACTGCTATCTCGAACCTTCTACTTGTCAACTTACATCCGTTATTTCTAGTCCTATTATACTGAGATATTTTGAAAAAGCTATCTCTATCAACGTTATCGAACCCATTCAGAATTTTGAAAACTTGCATTAGATCACCCCTTAGCCTCCGAGTCTCGAGTGTAGTCAATTTTAACTCCTTAAGCCTATCCTCGTACGACTTCGACCTAAGCGACCGAATCATCTTAGTTGCTTGTCTTTGAACTCTCGATTTTGTCTATATATTTTCGCATATGCGGATTCCAAAATTGGATCGCGTACTCCAAATGAGGTCTAACTAATGATTGATAAAGAGGAACAATAATATCGCGCGATTTGTACTCAACATTATGAGCTATAAAACCTAACACTTTGTTCGCTTTATTGACCGCTGCTGTACTTTGTTTCGCTACTTTTAAATCACCAGTGACTATAACTCCGAAATCTTTTTCCTGCTCTACGCTTGCTAACTCCTTCCCTGACATACTATACGCAAAATTACCGTTACGCGAACCTATATGTAAAATTTTGCACTTATCGACGTTAAATCTCATTTGCCATGTAACTGAACAATCAACGATTTTATTCAGATCTTCCTGGATTTTACCTCTATCTTCGTCATTAATCGCCCGACCACCCAACTTCGTGTCATCCGCAAACTTTGAAACTGTACTGACTAGGTCGACATCTAAATCGTTACTATATATAAGGAAAAGCAAGGGGCTCAATACAGAACCCTGAGGAACGCCGCTCGCTACATTAGCCCAACACGACCCCGCTCCATCAACGACCACCCGAGTTATGCAATTCTAAGTGTTCGACTATATGATCCCTAATTATTGATTCCAGTAGCTTATCTACAACAGACGCTAAACTGATTGGCGTATAATTTCCCGCCGCATCTTTATCGCCTTTCTTAAAGATAGGTGTTACATTTGCTAACTAAATTACTAACTATGGAAGCACCCGAAGCAGTTACAAACATGAAACTTCACACACACACACACACATATTGATTACGTCCCCAGGTTGTGCAACTGGCTGTTAATAAATTAAATTATTAAAATTTCTGGGCCAGATATTAGAGTTGTGTGAACAATGGCAGACCAGTCCACTTACACTCTGGAGGAAAGGATAGTGATGAGCACATGGGCTCATGAAAGGTCACACACTGCCAAAACGATGTATGATATCCAGAATGATTTCAACACAAGATTCAATGAGGCTGCACCACCAAACAAGACGGTATTACGCTAGGAAAAAAGCTGTTTGAAATTTGCTCGGGAAAATCAACAACGCGAGCAAAACAATGTGAAGGTGTGATTGCATCAGTGGCTCGTTCATCGAAAAAATCACTTCGGAAACGATCACAAGAACTTGCAATCCCTATGTCCACAATGAGAGATCACATGACAAAAGATCTCGGCATGAAACCATACCGCCCGTCATTTGTTAATGAATTAAGCGATACAGATATGCAGAAATAATGGTGCGCACACATTCTTGATTACTAACTGTAGTTACTGTAAAGTAATTGTTGATAGTGACTTGTTTCTTAAATTACACCAACTATATATAAATACAATTAATCACAAAAAAATTGATATTACAATATGTACATTTTGTAGGAGGTGACGGGACTTTTCGAACACCCTGTAGAGTGATTGATACGATGTATAATCATTGAAAATTATCCGGAATCTCACTTTTTAATTTTTCTTCAGTTGTTAATCTACTCCCGCTCACTCCATTCACAGTTCCACAGTTTGGGAAACACTGCTCTCTCTCTCTCTCTCTCTATATATATATATATAATTATATATATATATATTTTATTTTACTTTTGTCTTAGAGTGTAATTTCTTATTTGATATCACCTAAAGATGAGGGCCTTCAGCCTCAATTACCAAATGATATCTTCGTTAAAACTAACGAAAATATCACGACTTGACCTTACCAATCGTCAAGGGCGTACAGTTGACCTAACCGGGCATTCAATTTAATTTATTATATTTGGTATTGTAAAGCAAAAAACAAGAATACATGGGGGCCCTGATCTTCGGGTGATCCCTTATTTGCGGTATTTCATTTTTGCTTACTATTATGTACTTATACATTGACGAATTAATTTTTCTCTTCAAAATTTAACTTAAATTCTGCCATATTGTTTGAACTTGGTTACCCACTATCGTCAATGTTTTACCTACGAGTATATATACTGTAGTATTGTTATAATTTCATTATTATTCGTTTAACCTCTGTAATTAATCATCTTAGGTTTGTCTCTCTTTTTTCCCGGTGTCAATTTTGGCTTTGCTGTTCTCAACTCCAATTATGATTTTTTCTAATCCAGTAACTTCGCTGTTATAATTTATCTAAATTTTTATCATCGTTTTATAATTTCATATTTTATACGATTATCATTTTGTTTCTTATCCTAGTTCTTTATTACGTTTTTAATCGTTTAATGTCCCAAGTAATTGTTATTCTGTTCAGACATTATGCTTTAATTTTAGTTTTTCATAATTTAGGTGATTTGTTACGATAAAAAATTTCCAATTTGTTTTCTTTGATCAAACTTTGTTTACGTAATGGCTGTTTTAAGAGGCTGGTTGTCGATCCCAAGAATTGGTCTTGATTGCATAAGTTTTCCTTTGCAATCTCTGGAGCCCTAAAGGACGCCATAGCTTTCTAAAAAGGGAGGAGATGCGAGGGTCAACTGGTGCCTGTACAATGTATGTATGTATGTATGTACGTATGTATTTACTTGTCGGTCTATACCAGTGGTTCCCAAACCCGGGGTCGCGACCCCAAATGGGGTCGCAAGCCTCATCACAAAGGGTCGCAGGGAGCCAATGTGGTCGATGGGGTCGCAAGTGTCTTTGCAATGACAATGAGGCAAGGATGAATTTTGATATCCATGATGACGTAGAAAAGTTCTGGATTACTTTAGCAGACACACATTCGACTGTTAAAAATCGAGCTATCAAAGTTCTGGTACAATTTGGAACCACCTATATCTGTGAGGCAGCTTTCTCGTCAATGGTATTTATGAAAAATGAGTACCGTAACCGTATTTCAAACATCAACTTAGAAAATTGTATGCTATGTTCCTTAACCTCATATACCCCCAGGTACAAAAAATTAATCAAATCATAATGTACACATGTCAGATATGAAATATGCCACTGTTATAGCATATCAGACATATGATAGAGTAGGAACTTAGAATATTGATTGATATGTTGTTTTATATTACATATTAAACATGAGAGAGTTGTAAATAGTTTCTGACAATGTTTACTTTTACACTCTTGAGTTATGTAATACATTTCCTTATTTGTTTTTACAGTTAAATAAATACGTTAAAAAATATGTCTCTATTTATTTTAAGATTCTTGCTCACTAGATAAAATTATATATATATATATATATATATATACATATATATATATATATATATACTTCTTCGTAATGACTTGGGGTCGCACTGGATAGGCAACAGCACTAGAAGGGGTCGCACTGGAAAATGCTTGGGAACCCCTGGGTCACTCTATACCCTACACGAGAACCGACTCACGAAATGACAAAATATAGTCGTTGAGAAGGACTGCTTTTCCCTCTGAGCGAGAGAAACGAGTCGACATGTGACCACAACGAGATTTGTTCATGGAGAACAGCTCCGTACCAAGGCAGGGGCGAGCGGTGCGGCCCCCCCACGGCGCCGACGTGTAGGAGGGCGCCAAACTGTTGGTTTTAGAGGTGCCACCAGGGCCGTTTCCTGGCATAAGACGACTCAGCGGCCGCTTAGGGCCCCGCTGCTACTAGGGGGCCTTAAAGAGGTTGGAAGTCAAATTTTTCAATGTGGTGGTGGATTGTGCCATCGGGTCAATAAATGAGATATTCAAAACATTAGATGTGAGGGACATATTTGGGGTTCTCCTAAACTTCACCACAATGAACAAGGAAGACTTGTCCTGCAAGTGTGAAAAGCTCTCCAAGATACTGAGCTCTCGAGCTGACTCTGACATTGATGGAAGAGAACTTGCCGACTTTACCTTCACACAACTTGACTGCATTGGAGCTTCTCTCCTTCACTCATTAGAAGCAACTGGAGGAACTATAACCCAGTCTCTGGGTTGCACTAAGAATTGCCCGCACTCTACCTGTGACAGTAGCGTCAGCTGTGAGGAGCTTCTCTGAGATGAAGCTAATCAAGAACTACCTCAGATCATCAATTGGGCAGGATCGCCTCAGTGGCCTTTGCATCATAAGCATCAACCAGGACGTTGGCAGGGAGATTGCATATGATGATGTTATTGATGATTTCGGCCAGAAAAAAAACTAGGAGGCAAAAATTCTGAAGATACAAACTGTTCTGTATAACTGTTAGCTATTAACGATTGTATCGTAGAGTTGTTGATAATTGCATTATTTTTTTTATACATAGTTCTGTGTCATTTATTCTTAATAATGTATAAGCTAATTTTCAGGAATTTCATGAGTATTTTTCCTGTTTGTCTTCCGAAAGTATATATTTGTTGTTTGACAAATGTTTCATTAAAATTTTCATAATTGTTTTTTATTAACAGCCATTTTTTGTATGCGTGTGCCGAGGTGATGTAGTAAGGCGTGAGTTGGTGGATGGAGGGGGTCGGGCCTCAAGTGGGTATACTGCTTAGGGCCCCGTAATGGCTAGAAACGGCCCTGGCTGCCATAGCATGAAATGTGGATTTTTAATTTTGTATGTATTATGTATTAATTATGTATTTCTATAATGAATTTGTATGTTCCAAGGAATGCCTTGCACAGGGCGCCATCACAGGTTGGTACGGCCCTGATGGAGAGGGCTTCGCCCCACTCCTCTTCTAATATAGAGCAGTCGTCTCGGCATAGTTAATCCGCCCCCACAATGTATATACGTGAGATTCAAACTCATTTTAGCAAGGGAGTGAAATAGATTCTACCTTGGCAGAGCGCGATATTTTAACTTCCTCGGGTAAAGCAACATAGCTAATTCTGTTAAGTATTGAGGCAACTGAAGGCATATTATTAAGCTTTATTTAGTGTAACTTGGTGGTTATGTCAGAATATAATGTAGTTTTAGTAATCTTGTTCCTCACCTCGACACATGGTAGCTTTACTAATAGGCTAGGCCGTCCACGATCATGAAGCCTATCACATAGAGGGAGGAAGTAAGAAATGAGAGTAGGCCAAGAAAAGCTACCTCTTTCACAGTAACAAGACAATCGATTTTCAGCCTTACGATCTGAATATTATTTGGTTTGGTTTGGTTTGAACAAGAAAAAATTTTAAAATAAAAATTTCATAATTCAAGAATAAAAGGATTAATAGTTAATTAGTTGAGGTCACTACTGAATTATCATTCAACAAGGAAAAGGAAAAAAGACTACGGCTTTTTTTAATGACCAAATATTAATATAACTGACAAAATTAGTATGGTACATAAAGTAAAATACAAAATGCAATGGTTAGTAATCAAAACTAGAAGTACTTGCTATGTTATGAATTAATTGTAAGTATGAATACACACTGACAAACAATAACAGATTATAAGTCACATTAATTTGTACAACACTACAATTAGAGTTCCACCGATACCACTATTTTGGCCGATACCGATACTTTTTATACCGATACTTTTATTTATTCATTTTAATTATAGAATAGTTTTCATTATAATAATATAGCGGAGCAATGACTACATGCTATTAGTCTAGCTTAGCCATTACTTTTACAATTAAGATATATATATATATATTTTTTTTTAAATCAATTAATAAAAAGACAATATATATCTTATTGCTGTAAACTATTAGCTATCATATATAGCCTACAGTAATGAGACTAAAATCATAATGGGCTCGCGTAGTTTACTTAAGGCCTTGGCCCTAAAGCCATTACTAATAAAGTTAGATGTAAATTTAATGTCGTATAAAAAATATTTTAAATTAAATTAATACAAAGATGATAATTTTATAACTTATTACTGTAAACTATATTATCATACACTGGTATATATTGGGGTATATACAGTAAAAGTACTGCTATCACTGTAGGCTGGTCAGCTTACTTGGGCCCTATAGCCATTATTAATACATAAGAATTGTATTGTAAATTTATTTACCAGAAATATTTTTTATTTATATATATATATATATATTTGAAATTAAATTAAGAAAAAGAAAATATATATATCTTATTATATAAAGTTAAACCAATGAATGCATATAATGGTAGTGTATTATCAATAACTTTACACACGAGATTCAAGCAACTGAATGGTTTATTATGATTATGCATGCCGCGTGGTGCCATCTATGAACAACTTTACCAAACTTTCATTTTTACTGAAAACTATTACTGTAATTTGAAATTGTATATTTATATGATACTGTATTAAATATTTGTAATCTTGTATAGGGGCCTATAGTTACATTTTATGATTTTTTGTTTTGTTAGTAAATGTAAACATTGCTAATTTTGATAAAATATATATTAAACAACTAAATAAGATATTACTGTATAATAATAAAAAAAATTAATTTTATATAAAAGATAATTTCTTCAAAAAACAGTAATTCAAAGTATCGGTATCGGTTTTCAGAACAGTATCGGCCGATACTGATACTTTGTGAAAAGTGGCCGATACGGCCGATACCGATACATCGGTGCAACTCTAACTACAATAATGATTGTTAATTCGATAAATGACGAACACAAAGTTCTATACACAGACAAAGAAAATGGAATGTTCACAATCGCGTTGAATTTCTATAATAGAATTTCTTACAGGCTAAGTGAGTCAATGTGAAGAAAAATGAGAAGTTACAGATAAAAATTGTATGGATGTTTATAACAATTGTTTTCAGCAGCAACTCGTTGGAAGACTGATTTAAAATTTCAACTGTTTTAACCCTTTCACCGCCACTTATGGTAGGGGGTATATATGTGGGTATGGCGAGCAGGTACGGATTTATAATAACGAATATATGCCGGTTTGGCAGTGAAAGAATTAATAACCGATTTTCTAAAATCTGCTCACAATATCGTGAGTGTTTTTGAACCCTCTTCTCTCTTTTCCAGCTATCACTATTTCTATATTATATATCTGTTATGTCTACTCTAGACTTACTACTTCTGTACTTCTCTTCCAGCAACAGGCTAACTTTGGGTTGGGGTATTTTCCTCAAACCTTCGGAAAGACCCAGTCAAAGACAGCAACCACTATCTCTCTTACAGGTTTGTATATAGGTTTTACGGCGTGACCTAGATGTGCTTCTGGATTTGCCACAGGGTTGGGTATGGTCGCGCTAATGACAACCATCATGGCCAAGGTTGCCCACTGGAACAAAGGAGAGAAACTATAATTATAGGCTGGTGCGAGTAAAAAACAATACGTGCTCAAACACGTACAGGAGAAAATTCTCCCGAAGGAGATTTTCTTTTATGTAATTTTCCTTTTGCAACCAGTCTCCCAAAAGAGGTCTAGGGTTGAAGTCGAAATGCCGCCATTTTTTATTATAATTGTTTTAACTGATAAAAGGAAATAATAAGTGAAGTATCAGTTTTATGTTAAAGCATTTTAACGCGCACAATTATGCATGGAAGCGAATTTTACTTTCTTTGGAAAGTGAATATCAAATTCACTTACGTTTAATCATTTGAAAGTAGGCCTCAAACGGGTAATAAATGAAGGGGTAAAAAAAGCGTATAAGGGAATTTACACGGGCTCGGATTGAAAAGGAAAATACGAAGCATTCATAAAAGTATGAGTAACTCTGTTGTTAGGTTAGGTTAGGTTAGGTCAATAAAACAATTGAATTAACATTTTACTCAACGTTTCAAAATGAATCAAGTTAAGTAATTCGTTTTGATAACTTAACGCACACGACGTTTCGGAATAACAGTGTCACCACTGAGTTCAAATGTTTATAAAAGTGTTCCTGATTAGGTTGCTACACTGGGTTAGGCTAGTTAAAATTTGGTTAAGTTAAGCTAAGCTAGATTAGCGAGTATCTTGCAATAGAGGAATTACTGGAAAGCTTGGACGATGGATATTTAATTTTGTGACCAAAAGAAGACAAAGTGGTAGTAAATGAAGTCAAATCTGAACTCTCAGGAAACGAACTCTGTCCCACAAGGTCAGTATTGGCTCTCTTGCTGTTTATAATAGATTGCAAACATTGATACAGATTTTAACGACAAAGACGTGCGAGGAAATATCAAATGAACGTGACAGAAAAATTACAAAGCGACATCGAAACATCATGAAACGTGCGAAAGAAAATAATATAAAGTTGAACGAACAAAAATTCCAACTTCTAAAATACGGTAACAGGGTGCTACAGAATAAAGGGCACGAACACTGCGAGACAGAGAACACCAAACTCACAAGTCGGATGCAGAATTCAGAAGATTAAAATCTCAACAAATAGAAATGTAATGGGAACTATATGGAGGATCTTCCGCAGCAGAAAACAAACATCCAACTAAAATTATGGAAGAGTTTAGTCCTACCAATAATTGAGTATTGCTCAGTACTCACAAGCCCACACACAAAAAGAGACATTGCGAACATTGAAGCCATACAAAGGACTTTTACGTCTAAGACATAGGAAACTAAAGGCGAAGATTATTGATCTCGACTACAATCCCTAAAACTCCAATTCCTGGAAAGACGACGCGACTAGTACATAATAATATACGTATGGAAAATACTAGAGGATTGTGTCCCTAATCTTAGAAGTGAAAAAAAAAAAAAAACACTCAAATGAGAGAAGCCAGATTTTGTTCTGTCCCAGTTATGGTGGGACAAGGGGCCATGAAAACGAGGGTGGAAAATACCCTCAGAAAACGAGGCTCGAAACTTTTTAATGTTCTGTCAAAAGAACTGAGGAACCTCAACACTAGAGTGAATAATTTCAAGGACCAGCTAGACATCATGATGTGCAAAGTTCCTGACCATCCATGCGTATTTATTTAACCGCTACGAGGGTTAGAGGAAACCAATTACCGCCTCCACCAAATTTCGCAAATGAGGTGGAATGTTACAAAGGGTTCTGAACCGTTGTTCGAAACTCGGTAACGGTATCTAAAGGTATTTAATGACTAGAGGCTGGATGTTTAGGCACTAAAAACCCTTAAAAAGACAGGCAAATAGGCAAAATAAACTAATATATATATATATATATATTATATATATATTGTATACTCATATGCGCCTCGGTAGTGTAGTGGTTAGCATAGCTGACTAGAAATCCATCGGCTCCGGGATTGAGACCTGGTGACGGGAGGCGGCGCGCAGCAAAACCCAGCTGTTCATCCTTCACAAAAAATTGGTTGGTAGATAAATGGGTACCCTGGGTAGCCTAGTGGTTAAGACGCTGGGCTGGTGGTGGGGCGGATTCCATATTAAACTGTACGTCAAAGGTGGAGTGACAAGCTTGGCCTTTGTCAGAATGATCAATTCGGGCGGGAGTAAAACCAAGGTTAAGGATAATATACATATACACACACACGGTGTTTCAGGAGGAAAGGTCAATACTTCGGAGGTGATAGTATCGGTCATTGTGAGAAAAAAAGTTCATATGAACATGTCTATTTCTGAATGGTTACAGATATAGAGCTGTTTAAATCTGATGCGCGCGCAGCTCCTCCTCCCCATAACTTTGAACCATGTAAGCTGCAACAAATGTCATTTCTGTATCTGATACCATTCAAAATGCCAACGTTTAAATATTAAATGTTAGAAACAGTAATTGGTTTCTCTTTCTTGATTACCACTAACAATGCTTTTGTATTTGTAGATTCAAACAGCTCTATCTCCGTAACCATTCAGGATCAATCCCAGAATAGGCACCTGAAATCATTTTTAGGTGCTTAATCTGGGATTGAGGCAAAACACAGGTGCTTAATCTGGGATTGAGGAGAAAAAAATATAAACAGTTTTTAGAGATATAATTTCATTGTTTTTATCAATATTTGAAAAAATCAAACAAAACCTAACCTAACCAATTTATGTGGCAAGATAGATTTGCTTCAGAAACATTCGGGCTCATATTGCAGGAATTTATAATATCTAAAATTTTTCTTTATTCATTAAACCACTTTAAACCTTTTATAACTTTGCCTTTATTACATTTGTAATAAACTTTGTATAAACAATAAATTTTGTAATCATCAGGTTTTTTTTATTTAATTCCTTGCAAGGTGCCTATTCTGGGATCGAGGTTGAACGCAGGTGCTTCATCTGGGATCGAGGTACATCAGGTGCCTATTCTGGGATTGACCCACCATTCACAATTAGAGATGTTCATATTAAACTTCTCACAATGACCGATATTATCACCTTCCGAAGTATTGACCTTTCCTCCTGAAACACCCTCTATATACAGTATAGGGGCGACAAGCTTGACCTTCGTGAAATGAGAAATCATCGCACGGAACTTTTTGAAGTATTATATATATAATATATATATATATATATATATATGAGGAACTGATAGGCCTATTTTGGGACTAATGGAATAATAGTAAAAAATAATGGAAAAGATAAATTAGGCAGTTTATGACGAAAGGCAATTTTTCTGTAAACGCAAAATTTGGCAAAACAGACATTTATGGCATTCTGCCTGAACATCCGCGCTCTGTTAATGACTTAAAATTAACAGAAAACGCCGTTCGAGCCCTCATTTGACCAAAACAGTCATCGCGCCCTTTTTGGTTCGATGGCACAAAAATAAGGATTAGGTTTGGCTAATTACGTTTTTAGATATATCGATTTAAAAAAGTCGGTACCTCGCTTATACAGAGATACGTGTGTGTGTGTGGGGGGGGGCTTCTGTGAAGAGAATGAACTTAGGATTAAACTATCTACAATAATAGTATTTGTGGACATCTTAAAATTAAAGGAAAAACCAAAAAGAAAACCCTTCATGAAACTGTTGACTAAAATTGCAGAAAATAAACTTAAAATGAATTAAATTATAAAATCAAAGTATAAATTTTTTAACATAATAAAAGATGACTTACAAATAGTTTGGAGGAGATAAACATTTTGCTGAGAATTAATCTTGAGTTCAAAGTTGCAACTGAAAAGTTTCTTCAAATTGTGTCTCTGAAGAATGAAACCGACTCTTTTATAGTTCGGAAGAAGTTACCAGATGTCGCAATTTGTTAGTTGTTCATTTCACATCCGTTGTTTTTTTTTCTTTTTAAAAATAAAGATACACAAGATTTGAGGTTAAAGATATTCATTTTAATTATAAGAATTGTAGTTAAAGTCTCATAACTATGTAATTTAGTTAATAAGGTCTGTATATCAGGAGTTATAAATAACTGATTAATTAACATCTACATTTCATTTGGAAATCATGAATTAACTTTGGCCTCTCGAGGTTAGCCAGGTCATAAGCTTTAAGTTTTCGGACAATATTCGTTGGTTTTACCAATCTGTACTTATAATAAAAGGACGTGTGTGTGTGTGTGTGTGTGTCATAACTAAAATAATGTTATAATGTTTCAGACCAACAAAGACCCAAGGATCCACTCATGGCTGGTCTAACTGTATTCGTAATTGTGTATTGTGCATGTCCTCCGTGGTGGCGGAGGGGGACCTACAATTTTACGTGGGTTCCGAATCACAAAGCCTTAATTTTACTACCTTAAACTATACCCAATCTATCAAAATACGCGTCTAATCGATTTTGAAACATGTTTATAGACATGCTTCTAATTACTTCTACCGGTGTGCAAAATTCAGCAGCCTAAGAGGGTATCCTTAAACTCTTTATGCGATAGATCTAAATTAATTGGTTAGAGGTAGTAAAAACAAGCCACGCGTTAAATAACTAAGTAAATAATTAGAAATAAATTTGTTTGATTTAGATTGAAGTTAGGGTAGATTTAGATTTAGAATTAATAAATAAGTTAGTTTTCTTTAATACTTTAAAATATAAAAAGCGCAAAGAAAAATGAGGATTGACTGTTATGCTATGATAGGTCAGGCAAAATGAGGGAACCCACCTTTCTCAACAGATTTTAAAGTTTTGGATATTGAGCTTGGATTGTACTTATAGAAAATGTTATAGATTTTGTTCCAAGATAAATCTTGGATAAATAATAGTCAAATTTAAATGTATTGACCAGATTAAATTAATACCAGAATGTGCTTACCTTAAACACAAAACCAACAAATAAGTAAAGTATCGATTACTTCCAGCCCTCAATGATTTAAGCCTAAGAAACTAGCCTAACCTAACAACTCAGGTACTCCTAAATTGAATTATTATACGAGAAAAATAATTTAGATAAAGCACAAAAAATAACCCTAGATTTTAGATTTTAAATTTAAACTACTAAAGCTTTAAATCAAAGCTGAAAGCAAATAAATTTCCTTACTCAATACTTTGAATCGGGGGAAAACTGGAGACTTCCTCACAAAGCAAAACCTGAGCATATACTTATAAGAATCTAATCTAACCTACGACTTTCGCTTCTAGAAGCTTCGTAGTTGGTTTATACAATTTCGGAAGAAAACGAAACAGTATATATATATACTAGTGGTGGATTTATGTAGACTTTTAATAGAATACATAATTATTATGATCGAATATGAATTAATTATTTATTTTCGTTGATTTTGGTCGGTTTGTGGTTATGTTTTAATAGGTTTTAATTGGTTTTTAATATATTTTGATAACTGTTATGCCGTTGGGAGTATATTTCAAGAATTCCTGAACCCACTGTCTAAATATTTTAGACAACCGGCAAACTATTCCACCTGTTTACTATTCTATGCGTAAAAAAGTTTTTGGCAACTGCTGTCTCGAACCTTCTACTTGTCAACTTACACCCGTTATTTCTAGTCCTATTATATTGATATATTTCGAAAAAGCTATCTCTATCTACGTTATCGAACCCATTCATAATTTTGAAAACCTGGATTAGATCACCCCTTAGCCTCCGAGTCTCGAGTGTAGTCGGTTTTAATCATCTTAGTTGCTCGTCTTTGAACTCTTTCGATTTTGTCTATATCTTTTCGCATATGCGGATTCCAAAATTGGATCGCGTACTCCAAATGAGGTCTAACTAATGATTTGTAAAGAGGAACAATAATATCGCGCGATTTGTACTCAAAATCCCGAACTATAAAACCTAACACTTTGTTCGCTTTATTGACCGTTGCTGTACTTTGTTTCGCTACTTTTAAATCACCAGTGACTATAACTGCTAAATCTTTTTCCTGCACTACGCTTGCTAACTCCTTCCCTGACATACTGTACGCAAAATTACCGTTACGCGAACCTATATGTAAAATTTTGCACTTATCGACGTTAAATCTCATTTGCCATGTGACTGACCAATCAACGATTTTATTCAGATCATTCTGGATTTTACCTCCATCTTCGTCATTAATCGCCCTACCACCCAACTTCGTGTCATCCGCAAACTTTGAAACTGTACTGACTAGGCCGACATCTAAATCGTTAATATATATAAGAAAAAGCAAGGGGCCCAATACAGAACCCTGAGGAACGCCGCTCGCTACATTAGCCCAACACGACTCCGCTCCATCAACGACCACCCTCTGTTTCGTACCTCGCAACCACTCTTCTATCCAATTTATTACTACACCCATGATTCCATGAGCCTTTGTTTTTTCCATGAGGCTTTTGTGCGGTACGTGTCAAACGCCTTTTGAAAATCTAAATACACTACATCAACCGCCCGATGACTATCGTAAACTTCAACCACGCTTTGAAAAAATTCTAAAAGATTAGTTAAGCAAGATTTGTTTCGCTTAAAACCGTGCTGCGTATTTTTAACCAAGTTATGCAATTCTAAGTATTGGACTATACGATCCCTAATTATTGATTCCAGTAGCTTACCTACAACAGGCGTTAAACTGATTGGTCTATCATTTCCCGCCGCACCTTTATCGCCTTTCTTAAAGATAGGTGTTACATTTGCTAACTAAATTACTAACTAATAACTATGGAAGTAGTTACAAACATGAAACTTCACACACATATTGATTACGTCCCCAGGTTGTGCAACTGGATGTTAATAAATTAAATAATTAAAATTACTGGGCCCGAAGACCCCAGCACCGCGATTAAACTACAGAAAAGAACGCAGCCGTGAAAATTTGAGCGTCACATTCTATCAAGATTTCTGAATCTTAAGATTTTCATGACTAATTATTTGGTCAATAAAACTATAGAAAAGAACACTGTCATGAAAATCTCGAGCTTCACATATAATTAAAACTAGCGGAGTGACAGTCGTTGTCAGGGTGGATGTTGAACGCTATATATATATATATATATATATATATATATATGCCCGGGGTAGGTCAACTGAATGCCCGGTTAGGTTAATTGTACGCCTTTGACGATTGGTTATGTTTAGTCGTGATATTTTCGTTAGCTTATAGCGTTCAACATCCACTCCGGCAACGACGGGTTGCTCCGCTAGTGTTAAATAAAAATAATTTTCCATTTTCAAATTTGTCTATTCCTAATTCATGTCATTCTCAATCTCATTCGCGGCCTTTCCCACTTTGGTACCGGTTAGGTTACGATTAGTTAAGTTAGGTTATGATTGGTTTGGATGCGATAACTTAGGTTCTGATTGGTTAGGCTAATGTTAGGTTGCGTTCTGATTGGTTAAAATAATTTAGGTTAGGAAATATTAAACAATGCCACGCAGCTCCGTTTCAGCGACGAAAACATTTTTGCTTCCCAAATCAAGACACACTTTTCTCAAATGTGTATTTTTTTCACTTTTGTACATTCTTACTCGTGGCATTGAGGAAACATTTACATTGAGGAAACATTTACAAAATTTACTGCCCTTAAAAGGCATCGTCTGAAGGGATGGAAAGACGCAATACGATGTAGGAAAACTACTTCATTACCATCTGCCCTTGAAAGGATAAGACATATACCCAATAAACCCATACCCATCAATTTGTCTGTTTTTTAACATATTATTCGTTTGATTTATCTATCAGGGGTCAGGTGAGTGAGATAGCCAAGCAATTAGCCCACCTCTTCCGATCCATTTGGGTGGAAGAGGTTGATTCAAGACAGAAAAATAAGTAATTATTTTATGGTAAAAAAATTATTGTAAATATTAATAATGTAATATTTTTTACCAATAAAGTTTATTAATATTAGTATTATTATTATTATAAAGGATTTACATTTAATTTCCAATATTGTGAATAGTTTTTTATTTTCATTACTGAGTTTCTTAATAATAATTCTAGATAAAAATTTGCAGTATGCTAAGAATACTGTCTTCATTTTTTCTTCTGCTGACGCATTTCGTTCATATACTTTGAACATCTTCAGAGCTCTATACATAATTTTAAAGTAAAATGGGTTATATATATATTTTTTTTTATTGTAAATTTGATACAATTTCAAAATAATTTAAGAATATTCGAAAGTTCATTAAATTTTATATTAATTTTCGGTTTTTCATTTTAATGTAAAAGGCTTGGGCAATTTTTAGTTTTTGTACGTTATGTGATGAGTAGAAGATTGGAAAGGTTTGAGAGATATTTTTTTAATTTAATATTTTATGATCTACTCCGTAATGTTCGTTAATTTTACTCGGACGATATTTATGTTGGTACGCTCTCTCTTTTGTGGTTTGTGGTAACTAACGTAAGTCGACGTACAGTCAACTACAGGACACATAAATTGGTACACCACACGATATTGCTTATCAGGGTTTTAGTTACGCGTCGAAAAATGGCTCGATAACTTTTTGTTTTTATAGTATACCTTTTGGTTAGCTTCCGCCCGAATTGTTCATTCTGACGAAGGTCAAGCTTTTCACTCCACCTTAGACCTACAGTTTAACGTGGAATCCGAACCACGCCCCATCAGCAGCCCAGCGTCTTAACCACTAGGCCACCTAGGGTACCCATTTATCTACCAACCACTTTCTTTTTTTATTGTGTAGAAGGATGAACAGCTGGGTTTTGCTGCGCGCCGGCTGCCATCGGGTCTCGAACCCGGGGCCGATGGATTCGTAGTCAGCGATGCTAACCACTACACCACCGAGGCGCGTGTTAACATTGATAATTTTTTCTTTATCCATTGGTTTTATGTGCCTCTTTAATATATTGTTTAGACATTTTTCTTCATGTTTTAGTCTTGTTGGGTTTCTTGGTTCGAAGTAAAATTTTATACCGTATTTTTTTTTTTATTTTCATCCTCGCCCTTATTTTTGTTATATAAATTTGTTAGAGTTCGGTTTACGATATTATCGATTAAAAATAGCGAAAATCACTGTTTATTAGATTTTGCTTTATTCTCTCAATTTCTTGATTAAATAGTTGCCAACTTGAGCATATATTGAAAGCTCCGCGCACGAGTGTTTTAATTATTGATAGTTTATATTTTTCTGGTAAGTAGAATTATAATTTAAATACGTTCCTTTGTCCGTTGGTTTAACACGTACACCACTCGTTAAACATCCATTTTGACCAATGTATATATTAATGTCGAGAAAAGAGTGTATTATTCAAGGAAGGTTCAAATGTGAATTTTAATTTACTTAATTCATGAAGTCTTCGAATAAATAAAGGAATGTGGTTATTGTTTTTAAATAGTATCAAGGTATCGTCGCCATATCTCATATACAGTTTTGGGTTGTAGAAGTTGTTTTCTTTCATTATTTTATTTTCTAAGTTTGACATATAAAAGTCCGCGAAAGTAGGTCCTAATGGTGTGCCCATAGCAACACCATCTATCCGTACGTAGGTTTCATCACAGAATCTAAACGGACTTTTTGTACAACACAAAATAAGTAATTGTTTCATATCTTCTTTTTTTAATGTTGGTGCAATTCTATTCTTCTATCTTATTCTTAAATAAAAGCTTAAGAGAATTCAAAGATGACATTGAGTTTAAACATTTAAATAAATTACACAAACTTTATGGAGGAACAATTATACAGAAAAACAAAGAATCAATAGTGACTAATTTATCAAATTATGAACCTAATGAACACGAATCTAATATACTTGACAAAGGATTAATTTTGGGCTTAGGAAACCATCTAAAAAGATAGAAAAACAAATTGAAACCGAAAGATTTTATGAAAAAATTAAATACAATGAACATAATGGTAAAATAAATGGGATTAATGATGATGAACTTAAAACGAAATTAAAAACCTTTTCAATCTCATTTATTGAAATAATAATCATGGAAAATTAACAAAAAATGAATATGACGCCATATCATCTCTTAGAAACAATGACGAAATCATAATAAAAAAATCCTAAAGGTAATAGTACTGTTATATTGAACGAGAATGAATATAATAATAAATTAAGAGATATTGTCAGCAATAATAGTAAATTTTGGAAATGTGATTTTAACGCAACACTTAAAACAAAAAATGAAATAAATAAAATTGCGAATTCAATAAATGACGTAAACATCTCCAAATTACTAAAACGATCGTGAAGTTATAATGATGGTCATCTTTATGGACTATCTAAGATTCATAAAAACTCTACTAATCCACCATTACGCCCCGTCATCTCAATGAGCGGAACTGTCACGCGTGATATCGCTCAGTTTTTAAATAAGATAATAAGATTGTATCTTAACAAAAATTTTATTATAAATTCTACGACCGAAACACTAGCTAAATTAGTTAACTTAAAAATAGCCAACGCTGAACAACTCGTTTCTCTTGACGTGGAATCACTTTTTACAAATGTACCAGTCATGGAAACCATAGAAACAGAGCCGGATTTAGACGTGTGGAGGCCCTGGGCAGCCCCATGTGGAGGCCCCCCTACCTTAGGGGAAGACATAATTGAAGTCATCCATAAGATTCATAATATAATTAACATACACTTTCAAAACATCGTGCACTCTTGTGTCTGTCCATTCCACTCATTTCTGCAAAAAATGAAAGCCTCGGGTTACTCGGGTATTCCATTATAGTGAGAGTAGGCCTAAAAGAGTAATAAAAACAAAATAATAATCAGTACACAACAAATAGTAATTGGTAAAAGTTTATGTACTACAGTGGTATTGGATGCGCGTGTTTTTTTGTTGATCATCTATCGGGTTTTTCTAGTTTCGGGTTTTTTCTATTTTGATAATGGCTTGTCAATATGTGGAGGCCCCCAAGATGTGGAGGCCCATGGGCAGCTGCCCACTTTGCCCACTCCTAAATCCGGCCCTGCATAGAAATAATTTTGGACAATGTTCACAATAATCAAAATTTAATTGCACCAACCTTAAAAAAAGAACATATGAAACAATTACTTATTTTGTGTTGTACAAAAAGTCCGTTTAGATTCTGTGATGAAACCTACATACGGATAGATGGTGTTGCTATGGGCACACCATTAGGACGTACTTTCGCGGACCACCAAGATCATCAAAACCATTAAGAATTCGAAGGCTACTGGACCAGACAACATATCTAACATACACCTTAAACACTTGGGCCAACAAGGAATATTAGCTCTCACAAATATCAGCACATATTCATACCAACACTGTATTATTCCTGACATATGGAAACAAGGTAAAATTATTACACTACTCAAACCAAACAAAAATCCAACAGAACCAGCTTCCTATAGACCCATTACTTTACTATGCACACCTTCCAAAGTAACAGAAAGACTAATCTTACAAATCACCAACCCACACATTCCACTATCGCCTACTCAACATGGATTCAGACCTCACCACTCAACCACGACATTACTCACTAACCTCACGCAGCACATCATGGATGGCATCAACTTCAGACGACCAGCTCAACGTACACTATTAGCAACAATAGACATTAGTAAAGCATTTGATGCTATCCCACGCTTCCCTCTCATAACCAAAATACTCAACACAAACATGCACATAACACCAAAAGGTGGCTGAGCAACTATCTTTCAGGAAGATACTCACATGTCACATTTAATGGCAAGTCATCCAAAAACAAGATTTTTCCGAACGGGGTCCCTCAAGGCTCTGTTCTCTCACCAACACTCTTCAACGTATACATGCATGACATTCCAACACCCATAGATAACAAGCTTACATTATCATCATATGCAGATGACATCACTCTAACATCCACCCACAACAACATCGACACCGCTACAAATAACCTACAAACATACATAAACAGTATACAAGACTGGCTCACACACAATAGACTCAAAGTAGCGCCCACAAAATCAACCATCACCTTGCTTACAAGCAACACAAAGGAACACCAGGTAATTCACAGCTTACACTAAACAACATCAACATTCCACACACTCACAGGACCAAAATACTTGGGGTCACATACAACACATCATTATCTTTTGCAAACCACATTCAGGATATTAAAAACAAATGTACGTCAAGACTTAACACGCTTAGGGTACTAACAGGTACAAACTTTGGACACCAGCAGGAAACAACATCACTCATATACAAACAATATATTCGCTCAGTTATGGACTATGCTAGCCCATGCTGGGCACACATTATCTCAAACACACACATAAACACCTTACAGACAATACAAAACAACGCACTTCGTATCATTATAGAATGCACTCAAACAACACCAATAGAACACCTGCACACAGAAACAAAAATACTGAAAGTTAGGGAACATTTAGACATGAGGGGAACACAATTCATGGCAGCAGCGACAACTAACCCACAACACCCTTGCCACTACATGTACAATCACGCACCGACACCTCGCACCATTAAGGTAACACCAGAGAGACATTATAACCAAATACTCCATTCCATACCACGCCCCACAGACATCACGCAGTACAGAAAACACATACACACACACACACCTAACCCACAAAGCACTGACACGACTCGGTCCGAATGCGGTCCTAGGTGCGAAGTCGCCACCCATTAACAGGTCAGAGATCAGCCTGAGCAGATCGGATCGAGTTAACTTAGAACGATTCCGATGTGGACATCACCCCAACTTACTAACATATAAACACAGACTAGACAACTCCATAGACGACACCTGCCACCTGTGCCACAACACACCACAAACAGTTGAACACATTATGACAGACTGTACCGCTCTAGCACAACAACGAACACAACACAACATCACTAGTGCGCTGAACCTCTGGTCCACTTCGAAGAGGGCGATCGGTTACGTGCGTGCCGCCGGCTTGCTTGATCAGGGTGGGGCTGATCGGCTAAACAACAACAACAACTTTCGCGGACTTTTATATGTCAAACTTAGAAAATAAATAATGAAAGAAAACAACTTCTACAACCCAAAACTGTATATGAGATATGGCGACGATACCTTGATACTATTTAAAAAATAACCACATTCCTTTATTTATTCGAAGACTTCATGAATTAAGTAAATTAAAATTCACATTTGAACCTTCCTTGAATAATACACTCTCTTTTCTCGACATTAATATATACATTAGTCAAAATGGATGTTTAACGAGTGGTGTACGTGTTAAACCAACGGACAAAGGAACGTATTTAAATTATAATTCATACTCAGAAGAAAAATATAAACTATCAATAATTAAAACACTCGTGCGCGGAGCTTTCAATATATGCTCAAGTTGGCAACTATTTAATCAAGAAATTGAGAGAATAAAGCAAAATCTAATAAACAGTGATTTTCCGCTATTTTTAATCGATAATATCGTAAACCGAACTCTAACAAATTTATATAACAAAAATAAGGGCGAGGATGAAAATAAAAATAAAAATACAGATATAAAATTTTACTTCGAACCAAGAAACCCAACAAGACTAAAACATGAAGAAAAATGTCGAAACAATATATTAAAGAGGCACATAAAACCAATGGATAAAGAAAAAATTATCAATGTTAACACGCGCCTCGGTGGTGTAGTGGTTAGCATCGCTGACTACGAATCCATCGGCCCCGGGTTCGAGACCCGATGGCAGCCGGCGCGCAGCAAAACCCAGCTCTTCATCCTTCTACACAATAAAAAAAGAATGGTGGTAGATAAATGGGTACCCTAGGTGGCCTAGTGGTTAAGACGCTGGGCTGCTGATGGGGCGTGGTTCGGATTCCACGTTAACTGTAGGTCTAAGGTGGAGTGAAAAGCTTGACCTTCGTCAGAATGAACAATTCGGGCGGAAGCTAACCAAAAGGTATACTATAAAAACAAAAGTTATCGAACCATTTTTCGACGCTAACAAAACCCTGATAAGCAATATCGTGTGGTGTACCAATTCACGTGTCCTGTAGTTGACTGTACGTCGACTTACATTGGTTACACCACAAACCACATAAAGAGAGAGCGTACCAACATAAATATCGTCCGAGTAAAATTAACGAACATTACAGAGTAGATCATAAAATATTATATTAAATTTAAAAAATCTCTCAAACCTTTCAATCTTGTACTCATCACATAAGGTACAAAAACTAAAAATTGCCCAAGCCTTTTACATTAAAATGAAAAAAAACGAAAATTAATATAAAATTTAATGAACTTTCGAATATTCTCAAATTAATTTGAAATTGTATCAAATTTACAATCAATATATATAATATATATATATATATATATATATATATATAAAACCCATTTTACTTTAAAATTATGTATAAAGCTCCGAAGATGTTCAAAGTATATGAACGAAAGACGTCAGCAGAAGAAAAAATGAAGACAGTATGCTTATCATACTGGAAATTCTTATCTAGAATTATTATTAAGAAACTCAGTACTAAAAAATATTCAGAATATTGGAAATTAAATGTAAATCCTCTATGAAGACATAGGCTCATATCGACATTATTATTATTAATATTATTATTTTTATTTTAAAGAAAAGAAGAAAATTTGGTTTCACGAGTTTTCCTTTAATTTTAATTAAAAAATATTTACTAAAAAAATTAATTAAATTTTAAAATAAGAAAATAACTTTATTTTGTATTAATTAAAAAAAAATTTAATTTGATCAATTGAAAGTTTTTATACATAATTTTGACGTAAGAATTCGTGATTTAAAAAGCTTAATTTTGCTTTTAGCATTTTCCTATTAAAATTTATCATTTTATTTTATCTTTATTCGTCATTGATGTTTCTTGGAACAAAAAATTATCCTCAAATGCGAGTTAAATTCATTATAATTCACGTAAATATGTATAATTTATGTACACATTAGGTTTTGCGCAATAACAATTTCTATAAATAAATGTTATCAACAAGCGCGTAGCACTTTCTTGTCCCGCCACTTTTTTAGGGGGCGGAAGAATAAAGTATTTTTATTTTTATTTAACCTTCGTAAAACCTGTCAAAATATTATCCGAAAACTTTATATATTTTTTTATTTCTTATTTTATTTTTTTTTTAAATAAACGTCCGCATCCAGGACAAAAGTCAAACGATTTTGCATCCCGATCCAACCGGATATAACCCACGCTCGATTTGAAATTTAATACAGTGAAAAATGGCGGGATAACGTGTCGATAATTTTGGGGGAAGTTTGATTAACTTAGGTTAGGTTAGGTTAAGTTATTAAAGCGTCGATGAAATTCTCCGTGGACTAAATATGCGTATAGTAGTAAGTCCGAATTCGCCTAAAGTGAAAACAATTAAAGGTATTCGCGAACCTTTTAAAAGGTTACCATTTAAATTTAAGGTCACAGACCTGACCTTATTTACAATTTGACTTCATTCCTCTTTATTATCACGTAAAAGGTATTTCATACTGACATTTCGGTGCATCCCTGTAATCAGAGATAAAGACAATAATTTTCGGGGATTTTCACTCGGCTAAAATATCGTTTAAAAGCACCATTGAGTTTAAACAACCAACCAACCGATGTAAAAAATATTTCTTTATCTTGTATTGGGTGATTTTTTAAACGTGTCTTTTAACATTTTTTATGTTTTGTACCGATTCATCGATTTGTAGTACCTGGTATCCCATGCATTAAAACCAAGCTCACCCTCTCGTCTCTTGTTAATTTTGCAGCCATCCCCTACCTAAAAGAAAAAAATATATATATAATGCGCCTCGGTGGTGTAGTAGTTAGCGTCGCTGACTACGAATCCATCGGCCCCGGGTTCGAGACCCGACGGCAGCTGGCGCGCAGCAAAACCCAGCTGTTCATCCTTCCACACAATAAAGAAAGTGGTTGGTAGATAAATGGGTACCCTAGGTGGCCTAGTGGTTAAGACGCTGGGCTGCTGATGGGGCGTGGTTCGGATTCCACGTTAAACTGTAGGTCTAAGGTGGAGAGAAAAGCTTGACCTTCGTCAGAATGAACAATTCGGGCGGAAGCTAACCAAAGGTGTGTATATATATACAAAATGCGCCTCGGTGGTGCAGTGGTTAGCGTCGCTGACTACGAATCCATCGGCCTCAGGATCGAGACCCGGTGACGGCAGCCGGCGCGCAGCAAAACCCAGCTGTTCATCCTTCCACACAATAAAAAAGTGGTTGGTAGATAAATGGGTACCCTGGGTGGCCTAGTGGTTAAGACGCTGTGCTGCTGGTGGGGCGTGGTTCGGAATTCACAATTAAACTGTGGATCTAAGGTGGAGTGAAAAGCTTGACCTTCTTCAGAATGAACAATTCGGGCGGAAGCTAACCAAAGGTTATATATATATTTATATATATAATATTTTGTCAATATTATTATTGTTATTAGTATGAGTGTAAATGTAACGGACGACATTGTGCAGTACTTAAATGAAATTATGAGGTCTTATCTCAACTGATAAATTCTTACTTTGGATCCGAAACCTAAAACTAAAAGTTTAAAACTGCCGTTTATTATTACACCTCCAAATCTTTTTTTTTTTACAGTAGGGGGTGGGGGGCCTCCCATAGAAGAAGAGAGCCAAAATCAAGGTCCGGGGTTTTCGAGATGCCTAGACACTCTGCGTTTGAAAGATGGGAGATCATAGACAGGAGGAAAGATGGACTGAAGATGATTGTTCCAGAGTTAACCGGTTGAGTAGATGAAAGACTGAAAATACCGATTAAGCCTTGCATTAGAGAGTGTTGGACAGAATAGGAATGAGAAAGTGTAGAGTGTCTAGTACTGCGTGCTCTCCTTAAAGGAGGAAGCACGCAGTTAGAGAGTTCAGAAGAGCAATGTCCGTTATGATAGCGACAGTAAAGAGGGAGTGAGGCAACATTGCGGCGAAGAGAGAGAGATTGAAGACAATCAGTAAGAGGCGGGGAATTGATTACGTGAAAAGCCTTTGATTGCACCCGGTGAAGTATGGCTGTGTGGGTTGAACCACCCTACACACGAGAAGCATACTCCATACAGGGACGAACAAGACCCCTGTACAAAGAGAGCAACTGAGTTGGGGTGAAGAAACCGCCGAGGTGGCACAACACACCTAACCTCTTAGAAGCTGTTTTAGAAAGAAAGTATATGTGATCTTTCCAGGAAAGATCACGAGAATAGGATATTCCAAGGATGTTAAGAGAAGAGGAAGGATTGATTTGTGTGTTGTTGAAGGTAAGGGGATAGTCGTGTGGAAGATTGTGACGAGCAGACGGATGGAGGAACTGAATTTGTGAGGCATTGAAAGCCACGAGGTTTTCTCTCCTCCAATCAGAAATGGCAGAAAGATCAGAGGTCAGGTGCCCCATAGCCGCCTCACGCGAATCATGAAGCGACTGCTGTGAGGGACGCTTCGGGAAGCGGGTGGAGAAGTGAAGAGTGGAATCATCGTCATAGGAGTGAATAGGACAGGAAGTGCGAATTAAAAGATCATAAATAAATAAAAGGAAAAGAGTGGGTGACAGGACAGAACTCTGAGGAACGCCACTGTTAATAGCTTTAGGAGAAGAACAGTGGCCATCTACATCCGCAGCTATAGATTGGGCAGAAAGGAAATTAGAGATGAAGGCACAGATATAAGGATAGAAACCGAATGAGGGCAGTTTGGAAATTAAAGATTTGTGCCAGACTCTATTTATTAACGTACCAGCTGAATAGACCACCAAAATCGTTTAGAGTAACGTACGCAATCACCCGACACGACAACCCGCAAATATAGACCAAAATATTATGAAAATATATTGATTACGAACACGATAAGAACATCTTTCTGAAAACACTGTTAAGATACATACAAAAGAGTGGCGTATGAATGGAGTTGTCTCTAAACCTCATCTTTCTCGATTCTTGTCTCATAAAAAATGAAATTATAAGAAAGCGTTATTTTGATCCTTATATATATATACACACACACACACACACACACACCTTGGTTACTTTGGTTTTGAAATGATATCATATCGATAAAAGACTCGATGCGAACTATGGATCACATAGCCATGAAAATTACAAAATTTCACACATTAAAACATTACTGCATAAAGCGTCTAGAACAGCTTCAAACTGTAGCCTACTTAATACTGAAACTGAGAGAATAACCTAACATCTGATCAATAATGGCTTCCCTCCGACGGTTATCGGAAAAGTAACACTTAAAAGAAAATATTACCTTTTTTTTAATTCAAAACCAGAGAAGGAATTAAAAGAAAATACTTAAAAAACGAAAAAAATTTAACTGAAAATAATTAAAAAACGTAAAATTTAATGATATCAATAAAAAACTGGTACGAAAAACCTATTTTAAACCCGAGTTACCAAAGTGTCTCAACAAGGGACCGTTGCGGGAATGAAATGAATAACCATTGTGCACCAATACGAACGTTCGCAAGATGGATTTAACCTTTTATATTGGTTATACAACGAATACACTCCATTTTAGATCACTGCGATACATATATATAATAAAAAAAGTATAAATATTTTATAAAAGAAGCGGAAAAGACCAAATAATACTAAAAATATTTTAAAGAATTTTCAATGATATTTACTACGAATACCAAGTAACTAAGTTACAATTTTTTCAGTAACGTTTTATTTTTATAATTTATCTTTACCTAACCTTTTTGGCAAAATAGAGGGCAGTTCGGGGCGCTTCCGCATGCAGAGGAACACTGGAGTTTGGATGAAGGGTTTGTGATCTGTGCTGACGCCAAAAAACAGTCCTCCATGAGTGGTCGGAAAGGAGTCATCACCTGAAAGAAAAAAAATTCATTCACCATTTGCATATATATCAGTGACGTTCGGTCCATGGAAGCAATGGAAGCATTGCTTCCCCACTTAAATGATTAGAAGAGCTGTTAAACAAAATTAATGACGATAAAATTATGATAAATTATCACTAGGCTATACTCTTTTCAAATATTTTTTAATACAAAATGCTCGAAATCTAAATCAGTGCATTGAAAAAGGAGGGGGAGGGCAATAATTTTGTTGCGTTGAGACGGGCACCAGTGGAAGCAACCTTGAGAATTGCTTCTTTTGTTTGACTTACTATATTCGTGTTTTATAAAAATTGTATCAATTCACCGATAATTTCACTGCTTATACGATAATATAAATGTCATCCACGGTTTTAATTTTGTAAATAGAAAATTTTGCGAATTTATGAACAAAGTAATAAATCGATTTCTCATTTGAAAACTTTGAAAACTTTGACGTCTGCGATGAACTTTGAAGAAAAATGTGTCTGTACCACAGAGTAAAGAACTTCTTCGTGAGGTATTAAAACACGAACGTTCCTTGTGAACACGAATTACCTGTATGTATTAATTAAACCTACCTTAAGGAAAGACACCGAATAAAAATTCCCAAAAATCCCAACTGTGGTTGTCGTCATGAGAAAGACATTGAGGAGAAAAACCCTCATTTTTATACAATTTCTGCTTTTCTTACAAAGTTACGTACAAATAACAGTGATTGAACATTTAATGAATAACATTTAATGAAGATAATTATAGGAGAAGGCAATTTTATTTATTATAAAGTCATTCGTCAAAAACAAATAAAAAATTAAAATAATTTTTTTCAGCCGCAATTTGACTGCCAAGATTTCTTGGGACGACAATTAAAATCGCTAAATTCCCGGAATATTTGGTCATTTTTAAAATCGCATTCCTAAAATATTTTATAAATTGGACTGTCCAATCTTCAATATGTAATTATTGTAAAGTTAATTATCAGGTTGTAACATAAATTCGATTAGAAATAGTTTTAGAAATGTTGCAAAATACACGCGGCGACAGGTTTGCACATGTTTTATCACGATACAGAATGATACAGAATGACTTAGGCTAGTGTAGGCTTAGGCTAGTGAAGGATTAGGCTAATGAATATTTTCTCCGCATGATTTGTCACAAGCGAATCTTCAACATCGAATCGATATTTGCACATCACTGCATTCTCGGCAACTGCAGGCACTGTTTTTGAATCGGATCGTCAGTCGGGATGAAAAATGGGTCCTCTATAACAATATTAAGCGTCGACATCAGTGGCTTAGCCGTGAACAAAGCCTGAACCTCAGCCAAGGAATGGACCCCATCCAAAGAAAGTTTTGCTATGCGTTTGGTGGGATATGCGAGGAATTATTCATTTTGAGCTTCTGCCAGATAACCAAACAATCACAGCTGAAGTCTACTGCCGCCAACAACTCCAACGATTGAAGATGGCATTACAAAAAAAAACGTCCCGCATTAATTAATCGCGGAGGTGTTCTATTCCACCAGGATAACGCGCGCCCTCACACTGCTCGAATCACCACTGCCCAATTGGAGGCATTTGGTTGGGAAGAAATGCCTCATCCACCTTATTCTCCGGACATCACACCTTCGGACTACCATTTATTCAGAAGTCTGCAACACCACCTAGATGGACAAAAGTTGCAATCCAGGGAAGCTATCGAAAACGAAGTGATCGCTTTTTAACTCGAAACCAAGGGATTTCTTCGAACGTGGCATAAAAAAAACTTTTCTACAGGTGGGAGGAGGTTATAGAAAAAGAAGGGAATTATATTGATGATTAATTTGTCATTATGTCATTTAATTTTTGTTGTGAATATACTAAAAATTCGAGCAAATTTGCCCTTATAAGTCATTTAATTTTTGTTCTGAATGAAATAAAAAATCGAGCAGAATATATATTACAACCTTATATAATAACTACGTTAAAAATAATACTTGCTGTCATGAGGAAATTCCAGTAAAATACTGTCATCAAGAGTTAATAAAGCAATTTTAAAAATACTTCACCACCGAACACTATATTCGTATTAAATGGTTGTTTTTGGTAGAATACAAATATTTAATTTATCCTATTTACAAGGTCCTATCCCCGGATTACCTTGACCCCCCCTGCAATATTTTAATGTTATAATATTACGTGCCCTTTCCCCCAATTTTATTTCACCCCCCTTAGATTTTCGTCTAATTATTCTCACAGAAACATTAAATACAGGACGGACCCTACAAGCGTTTCTTTCCCCAAAGGTGGTTATACCTTTTATGACACTTTCCACAGGGAAAAAGAGAAGGCGAAATCCGAATTTACATAAAAAAAAGCATAAAATGCACAAAATTTTCTCCCCTCTGTACTATAGAACCATAGATCCTTACATCGAAACATCGGCGGTAAACTTTGCTTTCGCCAAAACCACTCTTAACATACTGGCAACATACAGATCACCTAACGGAAGCGAGAATGACTTTATAAACACCATATAGGATCTAATCAGACATCAATCTCCTTAGACAATCTCTTTAGAGAGTGATGCGCGATTAGATCCTATATGGTGTTTATAAATTCATTTTCGCTTCCGTTAGGTGGTCTGAATGTTGCGAGTATGTTAAGAATGGTTTTGGCGAAAATAAGATTTACTCGATGTCTGATTTTCATCGTCGGGATATTAATATAGACTTAATAATTAAAAAGGGACAGACTATACTGTCAAATTACTGTGGAAAGCAATGATTATCCAAGACTACAGTATCTACAATATGTAACCAGACCGACACGCTCCATACTGACCTGACCAAACCTTCACCTATCGATCACCTATGGTCAGATAGACCCACAATAGATACGTAACGCAGGAATACTTCTTGCAGGCATAACTGACCACAATAAAAAACAGGCAAAACTGACCCCAATAAAAAACGCAGGCAAAACTGACCACAAAAAAATACAGGCAAAACTTACCACATTAAAATATACAGGCAAAAACTGACTACAATAAAAAACAGGTAAAACTGACGACAATCAATATCACAATCAAAACAAAGACTAACACTCTTAAAGTACACAAATATTAAATTTATAAACACACGTTCAGATGATGTAGCGACCTGTGGTTCGTATTCCACGTTAAGCTGTAGTTCCCCTCCTTCATATGATTTCCCTACTCTTGCATAATGGAACATTGGTGGTATGTGTAGTTTATGCCCTCTGGAATATTTTGTGGGTATTAACAAATATCAGTTTGAATTTCAAGAGTTGATTTTTACTCAAAATCTTCCCGTCGAAGTTAAGCGACATTGGGTGTGGGTCGTAGTTGGATGGGAGACCATCCTCCGCGTCCAGATTACGTAGAAATCCATGGTTCGAGAACCACGTAAAGGTGCAGGTCCCGTCCGTCATATGACCTTGGATGTTGCGAACTTGCGAAGGTTAAATAATCCAATCATGCGAGACTTTTTCCACTTTATGATGTATCACGAAAATGTAATTCTAAACTCATTTAATACTTAATTAAAAACAGGTTTTTAACTTTAAAAACATTGTTTTTTAATAAGATAAACTATTTACTTGGTGACATTTGGCATCTCTTTCATAAATCTGTTTCCATAGCAACGTTATAAACAAAATATTCTCTTCCATAAGGATAGTCAGTAGTAATATCTTATTAAATATAGACTAGGCACTGCTCCAAATGACTGATAAGAATTGTAAATATAGTTTAGCATCAGTTCGATGTAGACCTATTTGAAATACTTCAAATTCTTGAGTAAAATTAATAATTATATTAAATAATCAATAAAGACTTTTCTTTATCAAAATTTTTTATCTCAGCTTTGATAAAGATAATTTGGTCATTTTCTTTAATAAATCTATGTTATATATTACAAAAAACATGGTATAAAACTTATCAGATCTTATTAAATGTTTCAGCTTCAATGTCTGTATGGAATTCGGTATTTTCAGGAGATAATGCGAGCTTAATTCATTTACATTTCATAAAATTTATATTTTCAAATTATATTTTAAATATTTTATAGAATAATAAATTTTAAAATTAAAAAAATTAAATAATATTAAATTACAAACATTTATAACAGACTTATGTCGTAAATAGATCGGGCATAATACCCCAAACAATTAAATCACTTATCGAAAGTACATAATATTAATTATTTAAAAATAATTGTTATATAGGCCTAGTTCATCAACTTAATAATAATAATAATGTCTCGATCCTCCTCAAAGTTATCTTTCGGAGAAAGTATTTGGTTCTTTTGCATTATTCTCCCAACACTAATTTTTTTATATAATGTTGGTTTGGTTTTGGTTATGGTACTTTTTCCTTCCATTATAAAAAAATTAGTGTTGGGATTAGGTTAGGTTAGGTTAGGTTAAAAACAGCCCGCCGCAGGCGTTAGCCGTAGTTAGCCGGCTTCAAGTTAGGTTAGGTTAGGTTAGGTTAAGAATATTTATTCATATAACTAATGATGTAATTTCAGAATATTTTGCTCCCAACACTTATATCATTTTATTTTCCTTCCATTATAAAAAAAATTAGTGTTGGGAGGATAATGCAAAAGTACCAAGTATTTTCTGTAAAATGTTTTAAAACCAGAAATTAACTCTGAAAGTTGTATTTTTAATTAATACTGAAATTTCATTTGACAAAAATGAATGACACCAAAAAATTTTCTTCTTTGGTTCGATACGAAACTCCCATTTTGGTGACGACAAAACAACCTAAACATGAAAATGAAGTAAGTAGTAAGAAAATTAGTCGTTACAGACACACACACACACACTAGGTATGTGAGTGCCATAAACTCCGACTGTGCTGTAATTATGTAATGAAAATTGCAACAATCTGTTTATTTATGTTTGGATGTACTCGTATATTCCAGATTCCGGTTCTTAGTATGCAAGATGGAATTCCTGTAAGTGAATTATCAAGTAATTTCTTCACAGATACTTATTACTTAGCGACGAATATAAACGACAATACGTGCAGGTCGAAATGTGACAATAAAACCCACACTAATAAACGGAGTTTATTTCCACAACAGTTTCGATCCCCACTGGCATCCTTTTCGGGTGGATACAGAAAACGAAAAACGTTTTTGTGTATTCACCCGAAGAGGATGTCAGTGGGCATCGAACTGTTGTGGAAATAAACGTCTATCAGTGCGAGTTTTATTGTCACGATAGAATATAGTTTAAAAATTAAGGTGTTACTGCTTAAAAAATGAAAGAAAACCATAAAAAAATTATTATAGAAAACTAAATATTTTATGGTACACTAAAGCAGTTCGTTAATTAGGCGCCATATACTGTACAATTTAGGGTGGATCACTTTTCACTTTTTTAAAAAAATTATAGCTGGTCAAAGTTTTTCCCATGATTTGGTTCAGTGGAAGTACACTGACACCATTTTTACCAAAATCGATCATATTTAGGGGTCGCGCATCGACCTTGAAAATTTCAATTTTGGAAATTTGGCCAAATTGACAATTTTTTACTGAATAAAGATAAATCATCAAATGACCATATTTTCTGAATCCTCTCAGTGAAAGAAATCCTCTCAGATACTTACCAAGTTGATCGGACAAGTGGTTTAGAAGTTACACTCACCTAGAAATAACATTAAAATTTAAAATACCGTATTTGTCCCCCGTTATGGACGTAATCAGCATCAGTAGCTGGCGCATCCTAAAATCCCAATTACACACACACCGCTATGTCTATGACCAATATTTTTACTAATCACAGTTTGCTTTTTACAGATCAACTGTGTCAATTGATTCTTGTTTGATAAGTCTAGACTTTAGTACAATGGATAAACTGTTAACAACCAGGAGTGGGAAGACTCTGAAAGTTACTTATTCTGGAAAAGAGAAAGCAGCAACAACAGCACCACCTTCTCTAAGGTCAGCCACGGACGTCTTCTTAATTGGTCAGCCATCTTCCTCGATCGGTGGTGCCAAATTGCCAACCACCCATCAAGTTCTCCAGTACTTCTTCTATGCCAAGCAGGAAACTACTGACAGGAAGGCCGCCGTAAAAGACACGGTGGCCAATGTTCTGGCATTTTGGAACATGGCACGTATAAACGATCACGAGGCGTAACTGCGAAAGAAAACTGGAGTTACTGTGGGAAGAGTGGCGCTCGCTGCAGAAGAGCAAGATGAGAGACAGTGACGCGGGAAAAGGCAGGGAGAAGTTTTCAGAAAATCTGAACAAGCTCTGGGACATCGGAGCTCCCGATGCTATTGAAGAGATACAGAAAAGTCGACTGCTCTCAGACAACAACAAACAAGAAGATATTAAATTTTATGAGGATCAACGGGGCCTGCGCCAGGCAACAATGAGTGGGAATGATAAAGTGTTCGTTGTCAAGAGAAAACGGCAACTCTCAAGACAACAATCTCGTGATGAGCCAGGCACCTCAAAAACGAAATTAGGAACCGAAGCTGAGAGCGACGATGAATCTATAGAAAGCAGATCATCGAGCAACTCCGAATCACAGCTAGAACCACCATACCGACAGCCGAGAGAATCAACTGTATCAATCAGCCTTCCTCACCGCATCCTCAATGCACCGGCTGTTATTGAAGTGGCTGATCGCTTCCGGATGTCCAATAATCAGGTGTGTATATATCAGTAATGATCTTTCCTTGACAAAGATATAATAGACGTAACGACGGAAAATTTAGTGATTATTTTGTCACATAAAAACCATACGCATCCTTGTCAATTTCCTTTCAATTTCGCACATAGGTGGCAAGTGTCGTGGCGGCAGTCCTACGTTCGGCAGATCCGCCCGCAGACCTGGACAAATTCAGTATCTCGAAGGACACGTCTCGCCGTGGAAGAGTGGCACATCGTTGTGAAGTGTCGACAGCTGTGCAGAAATCCTTCGTATCTCCGAGGCATGCTGTCGTCCACTGGGACGGTAAAGTAATCAAGGTCAGTTTTGCCCTCACCGTGGACGACAGTGAATTAACATGTTCCAGTGACGACAGTGGATTGACATATTCCAGTGGACGATAATGGATTGGCATGTATGACATACGTTTCAGGACTCTCTTGGATCATTGGAGCACCGCCAGGCGATTCTCATCTCCGGAGCTCCCCAATGCACAGAAGGAAAGTTGCTGGCCTTCCGACTGTTGCTGACGGCACCGGTCTGTCCCAGGCCCAGGCGACCTTTCGTGCTCTCAAAGACTGGGGATGCGAGAACAACGTGATTGGACTGTGCTTCGACACAACTTCCTCCAATACGGGGAGGGTGCAGGGTGCGGTGGTCCGGCTGGAGAACATGCTTGGTAAACCGCTCTTCCAGCTGGGCTGTCGCCATCACGTTATGGAGCTCATCGTGGGGGTGGTCATCACCGCGTTTGGAAGAACCACAGCACCAACTGAACCTTTGTTCCAGTATCTGAGGAGAAGGTGAATTTCAAGTCTAAGGCGCATTTGTTTTCTCCAATGATTTTTTGCCTTCAGAGCAATTGAGATATCAGCGTCCTTCTACTAATGATGTTAATAGCAGTCGAAAAGGGAAACTTCAGTCGTTTTCATGCAATATTTTCATAACTCCCCTTTCAGGTGGGACAAGCTCGACCTCTCGACTTATCGCGAGCTGGAGATCGAGCATTTGGGAGGTGACGTGGCTGATGGAGCTCCGAGATGAGGCAGTCAAGTTCCTCGGCACCGCTTCTGGTCTTGTCAGAGAAGACTACCGAGAAATGGCGGAGATTACACTCCTGGTACTCGGGGCCCAGCCACGTCGTGGCACACACTTCATGCGCCCAGGAGCCTACCATCATGCGAGGTGGATGGCCAAGGTTGGTATTTTGAATTAGAAGTTAAATATTGTATTGCCTTCTGCAAACAGCCATTTGAAGTCCCTACCAGAAAAAAATAAGATAAATAATTTACCATTAAACAAACTTATATGGAGTGGTATCGGTATTTATACATCACAGTGCGTATTCGTTTCAGATCATCTACTACACGAAGCTCCTGATGTTCAGCGGTCAGCTGGAGTTCGACGACGAGCTGGTACAGAAACTTCAGAGAGTGGTACTATTTACTGCACTCCTCTACGCACCTGCCTGGCTGGCGGCTCCTGTCGCAGCTGATGCCCCGCTGAATGACCTTATGTTGTACCAGCGTCTTCTGCAGTACAGGGCTGTGGATCGCGAGATTGCAGAGGCTTCACTGGCAGTGATCAGGCGGCACTTGTGGTATCTGAGGCCTCAGACCGTCGTTTTCGCCCTCTGCAGTGACAAAGTGGTAGACACTGTGAAGCACGAGATGGCAAAGAAGCTGTGCCGCCTCGCTGTGCCCGAGGACTTCACGTATGACAACGTCTCGGTTGATGACACGACGCGCCTTCCGGACCTGATCGATGGGTCATCGTGGTTCGTGTTCACAGGCCTGCAAGTGTGCGCGTCTACGTGGCTCACTCTGCCGGTGAATAAGTGGGATCAAGATAAGAACTACTGTGATCTGAAGAATGTCATCTCGCATCTGAAAGTTACCAACGACGTGGCAGAGAGAGGGATAAAACTGATAGAAGATTACGCGAACACTGTCACAAAAGATGAGTCACAGCTGCAGGGTCTTCTTCAGCTCGTGGAAAAGAGCCGGAAAGAACTCGGTGACTTCAAGAAGTCGTCACTTGCCAAGATGACGTAGCGCAGAGGAAAAGGGAGTTAGCAGAGAGAGTACATGGCGCACGCCTTAAGATGACGTATGTTCTAACCACGATTCATACAGTTTTTGAACCTAGTTAGGGGCACCGAAGTAAGTGCCTTTAGTGATATCGGTAAACCGTTTTAATACAAAATACATTTGATCTTTCCTTATTCCTTTTATCTTATCCTAAAAAGCAGACAATGGCAGACAGCATATGGAGGTACGGGGACAAATATGGTATTTTAAATTTTAATGCTATCTCAAGGTGAGTATAACTTCTAAACCACTTGTCCTATCAACTTGGTAAGTATCTGAGAGGATTTCTTTCACTGAGAGGATTCAGAAAATATGGTCATTTGATGATTTATCTTTATTCAGTAAAAAATTGTCAATTTGGCCAAATTTCCAAAATTGAAATTTTCAAGGTCGATGCGCGACTTCTAAATATTGATCGAGTTTGGTAAAAATGGTGTCAGTGTACTTCCACTGAACCAAATCATGGGAAAAACTTTGACCAGCTATAATTTTTAAAAAAAAGTGAAAAGTGGTCCACCCTACAGTATACATGTTACGTTGTTAGTAACTTATAATCACGGATGTAAGAGTCACAGAAGTACGCATAATGTACAGAAGATAGATACGTGTAGATAAATAGATAAATATTATATAGATAGATACTTTAAGATGAGATTACCCCAGTAATTGGGGTAGGGGGACTGGGCCCAGTAATTGGATGGGTGGGCGGGGGTATCCAGTAATTGGGGGACCGCATGGCCCCCACAATTACTGTCGGTTCAATTATTTGGCCAATAAAACTATAAAAAAGAACGCAGCTATGAAAATCTTGAGCTTCACATTGTGTCGAGATTTTCACGACTATAGTTTTATTGACCAAATAATTAAACCACCAGTAATTGGGAAACCGCAGGCCCCGAATTACGGGGGCTTAATTATTTGGTCAATAAAACTATAGAAAAGAACGCAGCCATGAAAATCTTGAGCTTCAAATTTAATACAATCAGCCCACCCCAAGCAGCAAGTGGTGTGCATAACAGCTAGATGGAAATGACTTTACAAAACTAAAATTACCTCCAGAAAAAACAAAAATACTAAAAACAACATGATTATGATTATCTAGCATATGAGCCTAATAGCGCGGGCAAAAACAGCTAGTATATATATATATATACACTTTTCATGGTTTTGCCAATTATATTAGCTCGTGGTTTATATATATATATATATATATATATTATATATATATATATATATATACAGGGTGTCCCATAAGTCCGGCATCATAGGAGAAATTCAGATTTTTCTATTTCTACAAACCATAATTCGTATTTTTCTTATGCTCGGGATGCCAATTTCCCGTCCACCATTCTGTTCAGTGACGAGCCTGTTTTTTTATGGAAATGGTGAGGTAAATCGACAGAACACCCGCTACTGGCCTCAAAACAACCCTCGCTGGTATACCTCTTCAAAGGAACAAGGTGCATCTCGGGTGATGGTATGGTGTGGCATTTGGAAGGATCGCATCATAGGCCCCCTCTTTTTCGATGAACATGTCACTGGAGGCACCTACCTACGTATGCTCAAGGAAGAAGCATTTCCCAGTGTCTTGAACGAAGAAGGAAATTTCCCAACATGGTTCCAGCAAGACGGCGCTCCTCTACATTACAACACCCAAGTAAGGGAATACCCGTACCAACAATTCCCTGGTCATTGGATAGGACGTCGAGGGCCTGTGGAATGGCCAGCTAGAAGCCCGGATCTCACGCCACTAGATTTTTATCTCTGGGGCCACTTGAAAGCGCTGGTATACACAGAGAAAATTAGGAGTGTTGAACATTTGCGGCAGCGCATTATTGGGGCATGTAACATCATTACTCCCGACATCATTCACCGTGTGCTTGCTGACTGGGTATCACGTCTGAATTTGTGTATTGAAAACAATGGTGGACATATTAAGCACGTTCTGTAAATAAAAGCTTTTGTTTTGCCTTTTTTTATTATTTTTCCTATGATGCCGGACTTATGGGACACCCTGTATATATATATATGATAGTTTGTGTTAAATGTGGTATTAATCGTGTTTTGTACTTTTTAAATCGTAAAGTAGCTTCATTTATTTTTAGGTTTAATATTAGACTCTTAAACGTAAGCGTAATTACGTTTATGAGACTCGCAAACTCACCATATTATAATACAACTATGTAGTGCATATATTAATAAAATATAGGGCCCCAGGTGGGCGAGGGGGAGGTTCTTACCACATTTTCTAATACCAGAAAGTGAAAGCTTTCGGGCAATTAATCATATTAATCCAGCAAATGGGAAATGGGACATTTAAGAAACATTATAAACGCTTATGAACATTAATAAACTGTTTACTTCACGTTTACTGAACGCCCCATTTCTTGCTGAGGAAGTTTTAACAAGGGAACTTGTAGCCTACTTCACTAAAAGTTTAACAGCGAACTAAAAATTGCATTATTTTCTATATTACTCGCATTAATATGAGCAAAGTAAAGCGTAAAGCTTAAGGGCCAAATTAAATAAAATAAATAGTGCAGCTTCACAATTATTTATCTCATTGTAAAACCAATGTATTTATTTTATTATTAATAAAGGTTATTCAATTCAATTCAATTAAATTCAATTAATTTAAGCACCACAATGTAAAGAATATTGTACAATCGTGAATATAATATCGCGGAAGAATGAAGCATCGAAACCAGTAATTTTCAAATAGTTTTCATTTTCAAATATTTCTCAAACCCCAGATTCGATCGAATCGTCACGTACTTCCGGCAGAAAGAAAACAGCCAAGAAACGATCTACTTCCGCCTCAGCTACTCTTTCTGGCAAGCCCAAAGCGATACTTCCGCCTTTGGAGGAACAAAGGAAAAAGGAAACTGAAGAAATTCTCAACTACATTTTGCCTCCCAGAGAATGGGAAGAAAAAGGTATGCAATCTTCCGCTCCGAGTCATATATCTGATGTTGATTCATTTACTCCATTGTTTCTGTACTCTCTGAAATTTCAATATTACAGTCTATTGTGATACTATGGTAGTCTCCTTTAGTACCAAAATTCCGAAAATATTTGGTACCGAGTGGTAGACAGTTAATACTGAAAATATCTATTAATTAGATTGAAGATGCACTACAAATAGTTTTCACTTCTTTTAAGGAGACCAAATATAGACAGAATGTAATTGTTAATAGAAAAAACCGGACATGTGGTATATTATTAATTATCATAGTTTTGGAATAGCCTTGTTTTCAAATGAAACTACTAACATTTTCTATGTAGCACCACCTTATGAAAGGGGACATATACCCATGGGATCAACAAAACCATAGCAGTGACATTCTGTAAAAATAATCTAACCTAACATAATCTAACCCACTATGGAAAACTGATGAGTGGGTAGTTTGGGAGGTAACGAAAATGGTTCACTGAGTAGTAGGTAGTTAATCTAACATCATTAAATTCCTTTTATGTCAATAACTGGGTGGAAGAAACCAATTGGTTGCTCACCAGAGTTATTCTCCACACTAGTATTTATATACTGTGTGGGAGAGTGTGCTCGGTAATGGAGATACATTACCGCTAAACCAACCGAGGATAAACCAAGACACGCTGGTACAAGAAGCCCCGCGAAGAGGAGAAGAAAAAGGAGAACAAAGTGTAGTGAATACTCTTATTTTAGTTTCAAGTTAAATGTTAATTTTACCGTCTTGAATTTCGGAATAGTATAAATTCATTTTAAATTAGTTACCCCATTATAATTCAATTGTGAACCACATTAATACTAATTTTATGTATACTATATTATTTTATTGTATGTAAACATAATTAATTATATATCACAATTGTCAGTTAATTATTTATATTCAAATATTTATTTTAATCTAATGCCATGTCCATTTTACAAATAATAATAGAAATCCAACGGTTATATTTTCCACCTTTGGTACTGTCGCAGTTTCGCCTAACGGACTCAATACGGCTAGTGAGATAATCACTGGTTGGCACTTAACTAGCGGCAGTGCTTATGGCTACATCATCCAGGTTAACCTATACCGGATAGATGCGCTACGGTCCCAAGCCGTAGCTTGCCTAGCCAACGACGACGACGACGTAAACCAACAATTGGTGACCCCGGAGCTGGATTACCCCTTTTACCCGAACGACTAGATTAGACTGTAATGTCGTTCGTGCCCGTCACCCCCTTCACCCGAACGACTAGGACTAGACTGTAATGTCGTTCGTGCCCATCACCCCCTTCACCCGAGCGACTAGGACTAGACTGTAACGTCGTTCGTGCCCATCACCCCCTTCACCCGAGCGACTAGGACCAGACTGTAATGTCGCTCGTGCCCTCTGCCCCTCCCCCTGCCCGTGCGCTCTGTGCCTGCGCTCGTCTCAACCTCCACTCCTTCGTTGGGAACTTGTCGTCTTGCTTGTACGTCAGCAAGCAGAAGAAGATGCCTGACGACGCTGGTGCCATCTCCCACTTGAGCGTAAAGCTCCCCGTCTTCTGGCCGGGTGATCCATTTATTTGGTTCCACCAAGTGGAATCACAATTCAACTTGGGAAGGATCACCGCTAGAAGGACGAAATACGATCATGTTTTGTCCTCTCTACCAGCGAGCATCATCTCTGAAGTCCGTGACGTCATCGTATCTCCTTCCACGAGTGAGGACCCGTACAACGATCTGAAGTCTGCCATCCTGCGCCGCACCACTGTCTCCGAGCGTGAGAAACTACATCAGTTAATCTCAAAAGAAGAACTTGGAGACCGTAAGCCCACTCAAATGCTGAGGGCTATGCAGTGCGCTCTAGGCGAACGCGCACAAACCTTCGATAAGGACATCTTTAGACAGTTGTTCTTGCAGAAACTTCCTCCATCAGCTCAGCGTGTCTTGGCCACTATGGATCCTGCTACTCCAGTTGATAAACTAGCAGAAACTGCCGACAAAGTAGTGGAGATTGACACAGCTCCGGTCAACAACGTGAACACACAATCGGAACTGGAGTTGAAAGTGGAAGAGTTAAGTCAACAACTCATCACGTTTGTTCTCTGCTACAAAATCAACGACAAAGAAGCCATTCTCGGTCAAGATTTACGAAGAGGCATCGTTCGAGTTCCGGAAGATCTGCTTCTACCACTCGAAATTTGGAAAGAAGGCTAGGAAGTGCATCTCCCCTTGCAATTTTTCGTCGGAAAACCCCAGCAGCGAGTCCTAATGGCGTCTAGTACTCGCACTGCCAACCTGTTATTCATAAAGGACAGGAACTCTGGTGTCAATTTCTTGGTCGATACCGGAGCGTCAGTCAGTGTATTCCCTCAAAATCTGGTCATAAGCACTCGGAATCTCCGCCTCTATACGCTGCTAACGGTTCACGCATACCCACGTACGGTACTCAGTCGCGTGAACTAAACTTGGGCCTTCACCGATCCTTCAAGTGGATTTCATCTGTGCTCAAGTGCAGCATCCCATAATCGGCGCTGACTTCCTCCAGCATTTCAAACTCCTGGTGGATCTTGACAAGCGACGCTTATGCGACCAGGCCACACTGCTTTCTGTTCTTGCCAAACAGGTTGCCCTTCCGGACGCCTCGAACTCTGCACTTTCCCTCGTTCCCCCTAATTCCATGTACCAGTGCCTTTTCCAGCGATATCCAGGAATTCTTCAACCGATGCAGATGGGTGATACCATTAAGCACACCATTACCCATCACATTACAACAAAAGGTCCCCTGTGTTTGCAAAACCCAGACGTCTTGCCCCGGACAAACTGAAAGCTGCCAAATCGGAATTCCAGCTTATGATAGATCTTGGGATAATAAGACCTTCCAAAAGCAGTTGGTCCTCTCCCTACACCTGGTCCAGAAGTCAGGAGACTGGAGACCATGTGGGGATTACCGGTTTTTGAATTCGACAACCATCCCGGACCGATATCCGGTACCAAATGTCCAAGACTTTACTTCTCTTCTCCACGGCAAATCTATCTTCAGTAAAATAGATCTCGTTAAGGCTTTCCACCACATTCCCGTAGAGCCTTCGGATATTCCCAAGACTGCAGTTTGTACACCATTTGGGTTATTCGAATTTTGAAGATGCCGTTCGGGCTACGGAATGCTGCGCAAACCTTTCAGAGGTTTATAGATGAGGTCACCAGAGGCTTAGACTTTGTTTATGCCTACATCGATGATTTGCTTGTGGCCAGCTCAACGGAAGAGGAACATAAGGAACATCTTTCACTCCTCTTTCAACGCTTAGAACAATACGGTGTTACTATTAATGCATCTAAGTGTGTGTTTGCACAGCCAACCTTGGAATTTCTTGGTCACACGATTTCGCAGCACGGAATTACCCCCTTCAGGACAAGTGTGAAGTGATAAAAAATTACCCTATGCCAAATAATCAGCGTGAGTTACGTCGGTTTCTAGGTTTGGTAAATTATTACCACAAGTTCATTAAAAACTGTGCCAGTGTTCTTGCTCCTCTACACGCTATGATCACACACAAACGCAAGGTAACAAATTGGTATGGTGTAGCGATAGTTTACAGGCGTTCGACAATGCCAAAAATGCTATCAATAGTGCATTGTCTCTGTCATTTCCTATCAGTGATGCCCCCCTAACTCTGACGGTCGATGCATCAGATGTTGCGATCGGTGGAGTGTTGGAACAAACTATTAACGGTCAACAAGCACCCATCGCGTTTTACTCGAAAAAGCTGCAGCCAGCCCAAACGCGTTATAGTGCTTTCGGACGTGAACTTCTTGCTATTTACTTAAACGTGAAGCATTTTCAACATTTCCTTGAAGGCCGAGATTTTTGTGTTTTTACCGACCACAAACCTTTGGTCACTGTCTTCAATAAAAACAGCTGTAACCACTCTCCCAGAGTCATCAGGCAACTCGATTATATCTCGCAATTTACCACAGATATCCGCCACATCAAAGGTATCTTGAACACTCCAGCGGATGCACTTTCAAGAATAGAGATTACTTCTGTTACCTTCAGCTCTACACTGTGGAATGCTATTGCACAGGATCAAGATAAGGATACGGAACTACAAGACCTGCTCAGAGAAGACTCCACTCACTCACTTTCCTCAAGAAAATGAGTATGCCAGGATTGTCTGTGCCCCTCTATTGCGACGTATCAACAGCTGCTATTCGCCCTTATGTCCCTCCATGTCACAGACAAGCAGTCTTCACGGATCTTCATAACCCCTCCCATCCTGGTATCCGTGCTTCGCAACACCTGGTTACCTCTCGCTTTGTTTGGCCCTCGATGCGGAAGGATGTCAAACATTGGACCAAAACGTGCCTTGCCTGCCAGCGTGCCAAAGTCCAAAGGCACACCAGGTCCCCCTTTGACGCATTCCCGCCCCCATCCCAGCGATTTGAGGTAATTCATGTAGACATTGTTGGCCCTCTTCCAGTGATTCAAGGCCAACGTTATCTGCTCACCTGTCTCGACCGCTTTTCCAGATGGCCTGAAGCCATCCCACTTCCTGATATCCAAGCGGACACTGTTGCAAGAGCCTTTCTTCATGGATGGGTATCAAGATTTGGATTGCCGACAAAAGTCATCACTGACCAAGGTCGCCAATTTGAGTCTTCGCTTTGGAAGAAGTTTACCAGCTTGTTGGGTACAGTACATGCGCATACCTGTGCGTATCATCCGCAAGCTAACGGCCTCGTCGAACGCTTCCATCGCCAGCTGAAGTCATCCCTTATGTGTCACGAAGACTCCCATTGGATGGATAAGCTTCCACTCGTTTTGCTTGGTATTCGCTCTGCATTTAAGAGTGATCTGAAGACTACAGCGCTGAACTAGTCTATGGAACAACACTGCGGCTACCAGGTGGCTACTTCACTGCAGGGGATAAGTCATGCGATCCTACGGAATTCGCTCAAACACTTTCCTCTCACATGCAGTCCCTTCAGCCTGTTCCCCCTCGATTGACTAGCCAACAGAACATCTTTATTTCCCCAGCCCTCCAGTCTTGCACCCACGTTTTCGTTCGTGTACCTGTCCCAAAACGGCCTCTCCAATGTCCATATGACGGACCCTATGAAGTTCTCCGACGTACGCGCAAATCATTCCTCATCCAGCGCGGTTCCAAGGTCGACAAGGTTTCTATCGATCGTCTTAAGCCTGCGTTTTTGGAATCAACCTTAAGTGAGGTACAAGTAGCTACCAAAAAGGTTCAGCGGAAATCTGTGTCGTTCGGAACTCTTTGAACTTCCTCTCTGGTGGGGGAGTGTGTAGTGAATACTCTTATTTTAGTTTCAAGTTAAATGTTAATTTTACCGTCTTGAATTTCGGAATAGTATAAATTCATTTTAAATTAGTTACCCCATTATAATTCAATTGTGAACCACATTAATACTAATTTTATGTATACTATATTATTTTATTGTATGTAAACATAATTAATTATATATCACAATTGTCAGTTAATTATTTATATTCAAATATTTATTTTAATCTAATGCCATGTCCATTTTACAAATAAATAATAGAAATCCAACGGTTATATTTTCCACCTTTGGTACTGTCGCAGTTTCGCCTAACGGACTCAATACGGCTAGTGAGATAATCACTGGTTGGCACTTAACTAGCGGCAGTGCTTATGGCTACATCATCCAGGTTAACCTATACCGGATAGATGCGCTACGGTCCCAAGCCGTAGCTTGCCTAGGCCAACGACGACGACGACGTAAACCAACAAAGGAGAACGAAAACGAAGAACGGGGCGAGAGGACGTACCAGCAAAGTGCGCTCTCGAAAACATAACCGGAGAAGGGAGACACTCCGATAACAAAAGTAAGTGACTAATTGAGTTTTTACACCAAAGTTAATCTCATTAAATTAAGCTGGGTCAGACAAGTTAGGCCTACATTGTGGCCTAAGACCCAGCATCAACTCATAGCTTAACAAAGGTGAAGGTAGATTGCCCTAACCTAATTCTTGTGAGGAATCCTACTGTGGACCTCAATTTATCTGCCCGCTCTGGACCATTTCCGGAATCTCTAGGCTGACCCCTCTAGGCTAGACTTGATCTACTCTATAGTTAGACTGGAGATATAAGGGGTGGGTTAATTGTGGACCAATTCATACAGAGCATTTTTCGCATTGGTGGTCCGTGTGTGGGGAATTTACAAACCTTAACCTTACTTAACAAAAATTGCAGAATTAGGCTAAATGGTCTAGCCTAAGCCTAACCTGAGCAAGCCTAATTAGGTCTACAACCTAGGGCCTAACTAGGAAACATTTACATTTAAGGAGTCTCATTCTCTTATAAGCTTAGACCTGAGTGACACACAAGTACTTGGGGGGGATTAAACCAAATTTAAACTTGACTGTTTTGTCTGTGCTCTCTCTTCTCTGGTAATTTCTTCTTGTCCTCTATTTCATTACGATCCCCAGTTAAACAATTTTGACTTAGACATGGACAGTGCAGAATTGAAAAAGTTAAAAAAGAAAAGGGGGGCAAAGTTGGGAGCTGTTACAAAGGCTGTGAACACTTTTAACAATATTACACAACCAGGTAAGAAAAATATAGAGTGTGTAATTATTAAATTAGAAATTAAAAAGAAGGAAATAATAGCCATTAATGAGAGTATTTCAGAGTTAGTTGAATCCGAAATGGCTGAAGAACAATTGATAGACCTTTACGCTGATGATGATGATCAGGTAAGCTCAATTGAACAGCAAATAAGGGAACTACGGTCTCGGTTGACTGACTTAACACCAAAAAAACCTAATTCTGATTTTAATCAAAGTAGGGCTAACCTTCAACAAAATTTAAGTGGCATGCAAAATCCTGAGTCACAAGAATTGAGGGCTCAGTTACCCATTTTGCAAATACCAACATTTGAAGGGGACACGGTACAATTCCCATCTTTCATTGACAAATTTGAGAATTTAATAGGTAATAAACCTTATATTTCAACTGTTGAAAAGTTTAGTTACTTAACTAGTTCCCTTAAAGGCCCAGCCTATAACCTGATAGCCTATTTACCAGCCGTAGGGGATTCATATGAAGTAGCTATTGATCTTTTAAAACGTAATTACGTTAATAAAGATGTGATTATATGAATTATCTCAACAAATTTTTGAATTTGCACCCATAAAAGATAACCATAGTGATATGGAAAATTTTTATACAAAATTAGAAGCTATTATAGGACAACTGGTTAGCAATGAGATAGATATTAAAACTTCATCTTGGCTTATACAAAGCATAGTACTTAGGTGCCTTCCTTCGAGGGTTAAAGATAATTTAATTCTAAAGACGGGAGAAAATTATCCTAATTTAGACAAATAAGACAACTTCCCCAATATCCTAACTAATTACAACTTGAGAGATTTTCCAACACATAAGACCCAGACTATGGATAAACCAAAGACTGTTCCCAGAGACCAACTAGCTACAGCCAAACAGACAAAACTTGATACTGTAGAATCAAATGTGACCAACTATAATACACGAACACCTACATTACAGAACTTTAATGTAACTGCTGCCTCAACTTACACACCACATTGCAAATTTTGTGCAAGTAATGAACACAGTAGTACTGGGTGTGACAAATATTCAGATTTAACCAAAGGGCTAAAAGATGTGAACAGTTGAACCTGTGTAAAAAGTGTACTGGCCAGGGACATTATAAGAAAGACTGTAAATCTAGGTTAAGATTCAAGTGTAAGTTTTGTAAAAGTTTACGACATGTCTCATCAATGTGTGATTCACCAAAGTGTCCAAAATAGTACTCAAACTCAAAAGATACCTCCCCCAAACAAAGGTAATCAAGAAAATGCCACTTTCATGGGACATTCTGCTTGTTCAAACAATGTAACAAGAAACACTGAGATTCTTTTACCAACTATTACTTTGGACTTAGTGAATAGTGAGGGTAGTACCACTCCAGTGAGATGTCTTATAGACTGTTGTTCTCAACAAACATTTGTTTCAAAAAATGTAGTTAATAAATTGGGTTTGACACCAAACCCGAATGAACAAAACCTCAATATTGCGTCCTTTGTTAAGGATAACTCGGACAAAAATAGCTATAAGACAATTGACCTGGAACTACATTTAGAAAGTAAATTCAAGAAAATTGAAGCAGTTATTATTTCTAAAGTAGGACAAAACAAACTGGTTATACCCAAACTAGAACAAACCATAAATCATTTGAAAAAACACTACAAAATAGCTGATAGACATATCACTAACAACACAGTAGCTAACATTGAAATGCTAATAGGGGCAGATTATATTAATCTTATTCATAAGGGCATAGTAGAGATAGGTAATGGTATAGCTATTCAGACTCCATCAGGGATAGCCCCTTTGGGTGACCTATCAGAATACAACCTAGACCTAAACCAAAACAGTGCATGACCAACAAATACTATGTGCCTCAACTCAGTCCTACATAACACCTGTAAGAATAGCAACACTTTGAATAATATTATCTCAACGACAACAAAATCTGAATTATCTGAAGTCTATGAACACTCTCAAAACATTATGCAACAAGGTAACTTTGAACTTAGAGAGTGGATTTCAAATAATGAGGATTTAAACAAAAAGATTTTAAAGATAATAATGGTCTTACTGAGCCATCAGACAGAGTTAAAACTTTAGGTATGAACTGGTATTTGGATGCAACTTCTAACAGTCATGATTCAATCTGTACTAAAGGTTTTAAACTTGATGAGGAAGCAAATACTAAAAGACAAATATTATCAGAGGCTTCCAAAATTTTTGATCCTATGGGTCTATTCCTGCCTTCAACAATAAAATCAAAGATTCTCCTCCAAGAAATTTGGAGGACAAATGTTGGGTGGGATGATCCAATAACAAATGAAAATCAAAAATCTTGGAAGAAGTTAGCTACTGATTTAACAAAAGTGCAGAACATTAAAATTCAAAGGTGCTGTGGGTTTAGGGATAAGCCCCAGAGGCTTCATGTGTTTGCTGATGCAAGCACACAAGCTTATGGGTGCTGTGCGTATCTTGTAAGCCCTACAGAAAGTCATCTAATTTATGCAAAAGGGAAAGTTGCACCTCTCAAACCTACCCGAACCATACCTCAATTGGAACTATTGGCTGCTACATTAGCCATTAAAACCATTTCATTGCTTAAGGATGCTTACTATGATGTGTTCATAACTAATATCCACGTCTGGCTTGACAGTCAGATTTGTCTTGCATGGATACGGAATGATAGCATTAATAGTAAGAATATCTTTGTAAGAAATAGGCTAAAAGAAATAGCTGACGCTAATGAAAGCCTACAAGTAAACTTTCACTATGTTCCAACTAAACAGAATCCAGCAGACTTTCTGACCAGAGGTTTATCCTACAAGTTGTTGAAGTCAAACAAAACTTGGTTTATGGGACCTAAGTGGCTCTGTAATACAGACCAATGGCCTGTGGAACAAGTTAACTTGACATTAAATTTAATCTTTTCAAATGAAAAGGTTGAACCAATCACTAATTATGAAAAGTATTCTGATTTCAACAAACTTGTCAGGGTGACAGCCTACTGTTTGAGGTTTGCTCACAACTGTTTAGCTACAATTAACAAACAGCTAAATAAAAATAATCATAATTATACAGAAGTTGCAACCCAATACTGGATAGGCCAAGCCCAACAAAAAGAGTACAATAAAGAGTTAGAATTCTTAACTAATGGGAAACAAACAAAAGAACCTGTACCATCAGTAGTTGTGGATCTAAACTTGTTCAGAGATGAGGAAGGCCTTCTAAGGTGTAAAGGGAGATTAGACAAATCAAAACTGTCATACAAAAGCAAAAATCCAATCCTTTTACCTAGATTTAGCTATTTGACAACATTAATAATCAGAAAACACACAATGATGTATATCATATGGGGGTACCACAGACACTAACTACATTAAGAAAAACTTATTGGATACCCAAGGGAAGGATCACTGTTAAAACAGTCCTGAGTGAGTGTGTCACATGTAGGCGTATTCATGCTAGGCCCTATAGGAAACCAAATCCTCCTGCTTTGCCAGAGGAGAGAGTTACTCTCAACAGACCCTTTGAGACTGTAGGCATTGACTATACAGGAGCATTGACTGTAGGGGTGGGTGACACTGAACAAAAAATGTACATTGTACTGTTTACATGTGCTGCCTCACGAGCTGTTTATTTGGATGTTGTGGAGGACCTTACAGCAGAATCTTTTGTTGCTGTCTTTAAGAGATTCTGTGCACGACATTCAGTACCAAAGACAGTTTGGACTGACAATGCTACATATTTCAAAGCTGGTGAACAAGTCATCCACGACTTGTTAAGCAATGAAATCACACAATTATATATACAAAAACAAACATAAAGTGGAAGTATATTCCGGTTGCCTCTCCTTGGTATGGTTCTATCTGGGAGAGGAATATACAAACAGTAAAGAATTGCTTGAAGAAAGCAATTGGCAAAAAACAGATACACTTATTTGGGTTACTCACTCTCCTGGCTGAGATTGAGAACATCATTAACAATAGACCACTCACTTATGTGAGTGACAACATTAATGACCCAGAACCATTAACTCCAAATCATTTGATTCGGGGAGAACAAGTTAGTCTCCTGCCGGACTACAATATAGACTCTTCAGAAGACCCAAACTGGACTCAACGACATGATGAGCTCCAGACTAAGTTACAACATTTAACTAGAGTTAAAGCTCATTTCATTAAACAGTGGAAAACTGAGTACTTGATGGGTCTAAGGGAGAGACATAAACAAATGACTAAGAAGGATTGGTCTGACACAATTAAGGTAGGGGACCTTGTTCTCATACATGACAGTACTCCAAGACAATACTGGCCTCTGGCTAGAGTTTCAGAACTCAGACCAGGGGCAGACGGGGTAACAAGAGTGGTCAAATTAAGGACTTCAACGGGTGACACAACAAGAGACATTTCTCTTTTGTACCCTTTAGAGTCTGGACCCAAAACAATGGACTTTGGAGAACCTTCTCCACTGACAGTAACAACTGGAGACACTGAACTTCCAGTAACTATTCCTTTGACAGTAGGAGTGGTAACGCATCCTACTACAACATTGACAGACACAAGACCTCAGCGACAAACAGCATTAAAGGCGCGACTATTTTTACAACAAAAAATAGATGCTGGGGAATTGTAATTTTATCTTCTAACTTTCATTTTTTCTTTTCTTATGGTAAAGACCATAGACAGTTTCATCCTATGGATGTATATTTTCTTCTAATTAAATGCTACACCTTCTCCATGAGAAGGTGAGGATAGGCACTGTTAATCAGATTAACAGGCATTTACAGTTAAATAGTTAGCTAGTCTACACTCAGACAAAAATTGGTGACAATGACACCAAAATTTTTATCTCCCGGGGCCCCCAGTATATGGAAAACTGATGAGTGGGTAGTTGGGAGGTAACGAAAATGGTTCACTGAGTAGGTAGGTAGTTAATCTAACAATCATTAAATTCCTTTTATGTCAATAACTGGGTGGATGAAACCAATTGGTTGCTCACCAGAGTTATTCTCCACACTAGTATTTATATACTGTGTGGGAGGAGCGTGCTCGGTAATGGAGATACATTACCGCTCAACCAACCGAGGAATAAACCAAGACAACGCTGGTACAAGAAGCCCCGCGAAGAGGAGAACAAAGAGGAAACGAAAACGAAGAACGGGGCGAGAGGACGTACCAGCAAAGTGCGCTCTCGAAAACATAACCGGAGAAGGGAGACACTCCGATAACAAAAAGTAAGTGACTAATTGAGTTTTTACACCAAAGTTAATCATTAAATTAAGCTGGGTCAGACAAGTTAGGCCTACATTGTGGCCTAAGACCCAGCATCAACTCATAGCTTAACAAAGGTGAAGGTAGATTGCCCTAACCTAATTCTTGTGAGGAATCCTACTGTGGACCTCAATTTATCTGCCCGCTCTGGACCATTTCCGGAATCTCTAGGCTGACCCCTCTAGGCTAGATTTGATCTACTCTATAGTTAAACTGGAGATATAAGGGGTGGGTTAATTGTGGACCAATTCATACAGAGCATTTTTCGCACCCACAATATACTTGTCAATAGAATGTGAAGTCAATCAGATGTTGTAATCCCGTATAAAAAGTGATCAATTTACGGATTAGCTTTATTGATCATTTTCAGCTTCTCTTTCTTCATTGAACTGTTTTTTTATATAAACTGTAACGAATGAGAATGAAGCCAGAGTTACAGTTTAAAAATGAAGTAACTTCAACAAAACATAAGTTTACCTTTAAACATATTAAGATAAATAGAGACGTCACAAAACTTAATTCGAAAACATTAAGAACTTTATTAGGCGTTTGTGGTCCTCTTTCGCAGGTCAGTTGTGGGTTCAGTCTGTTTCCACAAATCCCGCAACTTCAGTAGATGTTCAACAGCTTCAGGAGCAACTGGATCTCCGTCTACAGGATCAAGGGGCGTTTGAGACGGGAATTTGCCCCATCAGAAGAGAGCTGTACACCCAGTGTTTTGATAAAGTTTTAAGTTTTCGAGGGTACAGTGTATAATGTCGTTGTAAAATAAAATATTGTTTTATATACAGATTCAATACTCCTTAGAAAACTTATTCCACATCAACAAGAAGAGAAAAGATCAAAGTTAATCACAACGACAAACCACGAAAATGTTTCCCCTTTTAATGTCATTTTCTGTTAACTATATTTAGTAATAAAAAAAATATTTATAAGGCTAACTACTATAAACTACATATTACACACTATAACACTTTTCTTTTCAATAGTAATGTTTTTTGTGCAAATACGTTACAAGCAAATTATCATATTATGAAATATAATATTTCGTTGCTATTCATTCATTGCATTTTGGTATGATTTTGCAGGTGATCACATTTCCTTAAGGTTTACGTAAATGAATTATAATTATTATTATTATTCCTTTTCTACTAAAAGGTAAATTTATAGTATTACACCCGTCTCCCTTTGGATGTGAAATTTATGTTTTTCCTATGGTTTTTGATGTGCTTTGAATGAATCTGACCTTCAAAACCGTCGGAAATGACTCGTTTTGAGATAACCTCCTCCCCCCAGCCGGCAATCGAAAACGAGTCATTTCCGACGGTTTTGAAGTTCAGATTCGTTTAAAACACATCAAAAACCATAGGAAAAACATAAATTTCACCTTCAAATTTGACCTAACTTAACCTATCCTAACCTAACCTATCCTAACCTAAATCACTTATAGGCTTGTAGGCAGCCCAGGAATCACTATAAATCACAGAGCCAGGCCTAATGTACTTCTGAATGAGTGGAATGAGTGTTCCATTCCGGTAGGAAAGTAATTCAAATTCGAAATGGATGGAGCGCAGTGATTGGGCAGACATGTAACGAACACACAAACGAACGTACGAACACACAAACGAACGTACGAACAAACACTAGATACACACCAAAAAAATGTTTATATCTCGAAAACGAAGTATTTGCGACGGAAACGCTATAGAAGGAAAGTGTCTTAGAATTACAAAATCTACTTAATGAACATATAATAATTGCTGGACGATAGACGGGTGTAATACTATAATAATACCTACTAAAACACGTATACACATACACATACACTGTGTGCGCGCGCGCGCGCACGCGCTCATCACTGCATGAGCGAGGTGACATTTTTTTACACTTTTCTTTATGCATCTTTGCTCTCCAGTTCCATATTAAGAAAGATGAACTTAAGTCCTTTTGCTCATCTGACGTAATTGCAACAAGAACCTGTTTTGGTAATTGCAGATTGTGAACATTCTCTCTCAAGATTAAACGAGTTATGAACGATTTATGTTATGAACAATGCGAGAGAGAGACAGAGAGAATTAGTAAATTTTATTATGGACAAAACTATAAAAACGGTAGTTAGGTGCTGGTCTAGTGGTAAAAGTGACGTGGCCCAGCGACGCCGCGGGGACGAAATCTCCTCTGTGGTGCACGCTTTACTTCAGTCTCTGTATAATGTAAATTCAGTTATCGGCGATCGCTTTATTTAAGTATATAATTTATTACGGTTTAAGATTAAAAATACTTCCATCTACGTTTAAGATTCATTCTGCATACTGTACACCTTCACGTAGATCTTCTTCACGAGGCGTGGCCCCGCTGGAGGTAGAGATATTTTCTTTTCCATGCTTCGAGAAGGTATCGGTGGTTCCATCTGTTGTTGCTGCTGCTGCTGCTGCTGTACTTTTAAAACTGTTAACATTTAGGCTTGGTTCCATCCCGTATTCTTGTCACTGTAATACTACTTTAAATTAATCTCTTTTACCTTAGTCGTGTTTAAAGGTCCTTAGAAATACTTAAGGTTGTCGTTTTTGTAATTAACGCTTCATTAGTTTGTAAGGGTTCGAAATTCTAGTTCTAAGTGTGCGTAATAACATAATTCAGGATTTAAATTTCCATATAGTTTGGCTCTCTCTCATATTGCAAACTTTCATGTAATCTAATTCATTTTCAAACTCATCATTGTTTCAAAGTAGTTGTCACCTATTATGTAACTCTTTAAATTAATTTTTCCTTATTTTATTTTACTTTTGTCTTTAGAGTGTAATTTCTTATTTGGGATCACCTGAAGATGAGGGACCCCAGCCTCAATTACCAAATGATATCTTCATTAAAACTAACGAAAATATCACGACTTAACCTAACCAATCGTCAAGGGTGTACAGTTGACCTAACCGGGCATTCAATTTATTATTATATTTGGTACTGTAAAGCAAAAAACAAGAATACATGGGGGCCCTGATCTTCGGGTGATCCCTTATTTGTGGTATTTCATTTTTGTTTACTATTACGTACTTACTACATTGACGAATTAATTTTTTTCTTTAAAGTTTAACTTAAATTCTGCCATATTGTTTGAACTTGGTTACCCACTATCGTCAATGTTTTACCTACGAGTATATATAATATTGTTATAATTTCCTCATTATTCGTTTAACCCCTGTAATTAATCATCTTAGATTTGTCTTTTTTTTCCCAGTGTCAATTTTGGCTTTGCTGTTCTCAACTCCAATTATGATTTTTTCTAATCCAGTAACTTCGCTGTTATAATTTATCATTTTATAATTCCCATTTTAAAAGATATCCTTTATTTCTTATCCAAGTTTTTTATTACGTTTTTAATCGTTTAATGTCCCAAGTAATTGTTATTCTGTTCATACATTATGCTTTAATTTTAGTTTTTCCTAATTGTTCACACGATTTGTTACGTTAAAAATTTCCAATTTGTTTTCTTTCATCAAACTGTTTACGTAATTGTTCATCATTTCATCAATTATTTAGCATTTTATTAAGGTAACGTTTCCATTTTATTAGTAGTTTGCACTGCTATTTTGTTTACGAGCAATTAATGAAAATTAACGTATGTTTCAAATTAAATTGGTTTGAGTACCTGTGTGTACAAACGTATTGCGAACTTAGCTGAGAGGTTCATTTAATCATTGTTTAAATAGTCGTTTGATGCACAATGTTCAAAATTTTGTGCGGTTTGCCACCGAAGAATTCGTTTAACTCTAAACGTTGCCACGTTGGTTGGTTGGTTGGTTGGTTGTTTCCGGTCTGTAAGAATTAGATTCGTTTAAGCCTTAATTTTGGTCACCCGCATTATCAGATTCGAACGTTTTGTTTTAAGAGGCTGGTTGTCGATCCCAAGAATTGGTCTTGATTGCATAAATTTTCCTTTCCAATTTCTAGAGCTCTAAAGGACGCCATAGCTTTCTAAAAAGGGAGGAGGAGATGCGAGGGTCAACTGGTGCCTGTACAATGGATGATTGAATGTATGCATGTACGCACGCACGCATTTACTTGTTGGTCTATACCCTATACGAGAACCAACTCACGAAATGACTTATAGTCGTTGAGGAAGACTGCTTTTCCCTCTGAGCGAGAGAGACGAGGGTCGAGATGAGATCACAACGAGAATTATTCATGGAGAGCAGGTCGTACCAAGGCAGGGGCGAGTGGTGCGGCCGCCCAAGGCGCCGACGTGTAGGAGGGCGACAAACGTTTGGTTTTACAGCTGCCACGTAGCATGAAGTGTGGATTTTTAATTATGTATGTATGTATTAATTATGTATTGTTTATGTATTGTTTATCTATTAAATAATTATGAAATTGTGTATTTCTATGATCAATTTGTATATGTTCCAAGGAATGCCTTGCACAGGGCGCTATCACAGGTCGGTACGGCCCTGATGGAGAGGGCTTCGCCCCCCTCCTCTAATATCGTAGAGCAGTCGTCTCGGGAGTGAAATAGATTCTACCTTGGCAGAGCGCGATATTTTAACTTCCTCAGGTAAAGTAACACAGCTAATTCTGTTAAGTATTGAGGCAATTGAAGGCATATTGTTAAGCCTTATTTAGTGTAACGTGGTTGTGTCATGTCAGGATAAAGTGTAGTTTTAGTAATCTTGTTCCTCACCTAGACACATGGTAGTTTCACTAATAGGCTAGGCGGTCCACGATCATCATGAAGCCTATCACAGAGGGAAGATGTAAAAAGTGAGAGTAGCCCAAGAAAAGCTACCTCTTTCACAGTTAGAATCTATTTTCAGCCTTACGATCTGAATATTATTGGTTGGTTTGGTTTGAACAGGAAAAAAAATTTAAAATAAGAATTTCATAATTCAAGAATAAAAGGATTAATAGTTAATTAGTCGAGGTCACCACTGAATTATCATTCAAGAAGGAAAAGGAAGAGACTCTACACCTTGTTTTTAATGAACAATATTAATATAACGACAAAATTAGTACGGTACATAAAGTACAATACAAAATGCACTGGTTATAAATCAAAATTACAAATACCTCGCTGTGTTATGAATTAATTGTTAGTATGAATATAGAGTGAGAAACAATAACAGATTATAAGTCAAATTAACTTGTACAATACTACAATAATGATTGTTAACTCGATAAATGAGAAACACAAAGTTCTATACACAGACAAAGAAAATGGGGTGCTCCTTAAATATGCGCTCAACCTCAAAAACCGTGATCTACGGCAGCAAAATTTCACGGGAAAAGATTAATTTTTAGTCGTGATTTTTTTTTATTATATTATATTTGTTTTTAAATAATGAAATTACAGCATAATTTCAGCTTATCAATTTAAGAGAAAATGTAACTAGCGATATACAGAACGAATGTCATTTAAAAAAATCGGACAACAAATCTTCCGAGTTTTTTCTCATTAATCTCCAGACCTGACCTGACCTGACCTAACCTGACCTAACCTAACCTAACCACCTGTACCTTTTCAATAACCATTTACCTACTTGTTAATCCTTTAATGCGCTGTGATACGGTTATCATCATCGGTAGATCGCATACTTAAGGAGCACCGAAAATGGAAGCTTCACAATCGCGTTGAATTTCAATAACTGTTTTTTTACAGGTTAAGCGAGTCAATTTGAAGAAAAATGACACACAAGTTATAGATAGAAATTGTATGGATGTTTATAACAGTTGTTTTCAGCAACAACTCGTTGAAAGTGACTTAAAATTTCAACTGCTTTAACCCTTCAACCGCCACTTATGGTAGGGGCATAGTAGGGATTTATAACGAATATATGCCAGTGAAAGTTAATTAATAACTGGTTTTGCTCCGATTTACTTTCTAGATATCGACTTACAATATTATGGGAGTGTTTTCAACCTTCTTCCGTCTTCTCTTCCACCTTCCGTCTTCCACCTTCCGTCTTCTCTTCCACCTTCCGTCTTCTCTTCCACCTTCCGTCTTCCACCTTCCGTCTTCTCTTCCACCTTCCGTCTTCTCTTCCGTCTTCTCTTCCACCTTCCGTCTTCTCTTCCACCTTTCACTTTTTCTGTATTATATATTCAGAATTCAAGAGGGGGAAGAGGAGGTGAAGGGGGGCAGAAGGCGAAACGACACGGATCGTATTCGCTCTTCACAGGTACCCATTGATGTGCCTCAGGGTAGGATGAATTTGAATCTGATTCTGAATTTGCTTGAGGGTTGGGCACGGTCGAGGTAATGACAACCATCATAGCCAAGGTTGCCCACTAGAACAAAGGAGAGAAACTATAATTAATTATAGGCTGGTGCGAGTGAAAAACAGTACGTGTTCAAACACGTACGAGAGAAAATTCTCCTGAAGAAGATTTTCTTCTTTTAAGTAATTTTCCTTTTGCTTCTGCAACCAGTCTCCCAAAAGAGGTCTAGGTTGAAGTCGAAATGACGTCATTTTTTATTATAATTGTTTTAACTGATAAAAGGAAATAAGTGAAGTAAGTGAAATATCAGTTTTAGGTTTGAAGGTAAAGCATTTTAACGCACACAATTATGCATGGAAGCGAATTTTACTTTCTTTGGAAAGTGAATATCAAATTCACTTACGTTTAATCATTTGAAAGTAGGCCTCAAACGGGTAATAAATGAAGGGGTAAAAAAAGCGTATAAGGGAATTTACACGGGCTCGGATTGAAAAGGAAAATACGAAGCATTCATAAAAGTATGAGTAACTCTGTTGTTAGGTTAGGTTAATAAAACGATTGAATTAACACTTTGCTCCGAAATGCAACATTTTACTCAACGTTTCAAAATGAATCAAGTTAAGTAATTCGTTTTGATAACTTAACGCACACGACGTTTCGGAACAACAGTGTCACCACTTTGAGTTGAAATGTTTATAAAAGTGTTCCTGATTAGGTTAAGTTACACTGGGTTAGGCTAGTTAAAATTTGGTTAAGTTAAGTTAGGCTAGATTAGCGAGTATCTGGCAATAGAGGAATTACTGGAAAGCTTGGAAGATGGATATTTAATTTTGTGACCAAAAGAACACAAAGTGGTATTAAATGAAGTCAAATCTGAACTCTCAGGAAACGTAAACTCTGTCCCACAAGGTCAGTATTAGCTCTCTTGCTGTTTATAATATTGATTGCAGACATTGATGCAGATTTTAATGACAAAGACCTGCGAGGAAATATCAAATGAATGTCACAAAAATTACAAAGCGACATTGAAACACTGAAACGGGCGAAAGAAAATATGAAGTTGAACGAACAAAAATTCCAACTTCTAAAATATGGTAACAGGGTGCTACAGAATAAAGGGCACGAAACACTGCGAGACAGAACACCAAACCCACAAGTCGAATGCAGAATTCAGAAAATTAAAACTCAAGATAGAAATGTAACGGGAACTATATGGAGGAGCTTCCGCAGCAGAAAAACAAACATCAAACTAAAATTATAGAAGAGTTTAGTCCTACCAATAACACTGGTCTGCGTGATTTTAAAGGTCAAGGATATGTTTGTTGTTCTTAGGTCAGTTTCTCACGCTGATTCCGAAAGTCGCATCCATTTTTCTCAATCAGGTCAACTTTTCGAAATATAAACACTTTCTAGAAATTCTCATTTCCCGTTTTATTGGTAGGTGAGCGATACATGTAGTAGCATATGTCGACTGGTATATACATACAGGCTTTACAGGCTGTTCTTATAGATCTCAAGAAGGGTACAGCACACTATAATAGGCTAATCAGGGATGAATGGCCTCTTCAGGGACTTCCGCTTGTGCCGGGCAGACACCACATCCCTCTTCAGGCACCAGCAGTAGTCGGCCAGCATATCTAAAAAACCTGACCTGATTGAGAAGAATGGATTACATTTCTGAATTCAGCGTGCGAAACTGATCCTAAATCAGTTGAAAAACCTCTGACCTTTGAAAAAAAGATTTGAAACGCAGGCCAGTGTAATTGAGTATTGCTCAGTACTCAAGCCCATACAGAAAAAAAAAAAAAGGAAAAAAAAAAAATTGAAGCCATACAAAGGACTTTTACGTCTAAGACATAGGAAACGAAAGGCGAAGACTATTGATCTCGACTACAATCCCTAAAACTCCAGTTCCTGGAAAGACGCGACTGGTACAAATTACATAATATACGTGTGGAAAATACTAGCGGATTGTGTCCCTAATCTTAGAAATGAAAAAAAAAACATTTTGTTCTGTCCCAGTTATGATGGGACAAGGGGCCATGAAAACGAGGGTGGAAAATACCCTCAGAAAACGAGGCTCGAAACTTTTTAATGTTCTGTCAAAAGAACTGAGGAACCTCCAACACACTAGACTGAATAATTTCAAGGACCAGCTAGACATGTTTTTGTGCAAAGTTCCCTGACCATCCATGCGTATTTAATTTAACCCCTCCGAGGGTTAGAGGAAGCCAGTTCCCTCCTCCAAATTTCGCAAATGAGGTGGAATGCTGCAGAGGGGTCTGAACCGTTGTTCGAAACTCGGTAACGGTATCTAAAATGTATTTAATGACTAGAGGCTGGATATTTAAGCACTAAAAACCCTTAAAAAGACAGGCAAATAGGCAAAATAAACACTCAAAATAGGCATATATATAGTATACTCGTATATATGCGCCTCGGTGGTGTGGTGGTTAGCATCGCTGACTAGGAATCCATCGGCTCCGGGATTGAGACCTGGTGACGGCAGGCGGCGTGCAGCAAAACCCAGCTATTCATCCTTCCACCCAATAAAAAATTGGTTGGCAGATAAATGGGTACCCTGGGCTGCTGGTGGGGCGTGGGTCGGATTCCATATTAAACTATACGTCAAAGGTGGAGTGACAAGCTTGGCGTTTGTCAGAATGAACAATTCGGGCGGAAGCAAAACCAACGATATGGAGATGTGTGTATATATATATATATATATATACACACACACACACAGTTTTAGGAGGAAAGGTCAATACTTCGGGAGGTGATAGTATAGGTCATTGTGAGGAAAAGTTTGGTTAATATTCGTTTTTTGACCCAGTCACACCAGCTATAACAGCAATATATATTGAATAACCAATCGAAGCTGAATAAGAAAATATATATATCTTGTGCAAATTTGTATAAAATGTACTTTTTTAAAAAAAATATCTTCTACTTTCTAATATGTATGTATAAAAATTTCGGTTGGTTTGTTTATTTGGGCTACCTTTTTTGGACTTTTTGGAGATTTTTCTTGGCTTTTTTGGCTACTTTGCTTTTTTTGGCTACTTTTTCTTGCTTTGGCTACTTCTTTCTGTTTCTGGTCAGTGTGGTGGTTTTCGTTCTACTGGTATGACGTGTGAATCTTGTGAACTTGATTTCGAGGACCTAATCCGCCTTGTTGGCCTCGATGAAAATAAAAGTTTAGATGTTTTTTTCCAATCACGGCATAATTCCGACATCCGTGATTTGCCCTAAATGTAATACTGCCTGTATTTTAAGACAAGACTCGAAGGTGTTTAGGTGCCGTAAAAAAAATGGAAGGATGTGAAATCGTGGGTTTTACGTGCTGGGAATAGACGTCCTCATTACCGGCAGAACATCCTGACGATTCTACAGTTCTGCATCACTTCCTTACTGCAATTGCAGAACTATATCCTCCAAAATAAGGTGACTGGTTAGGTTAGGTGGTTAGGCTAAGTTAGGCTAGGCTAGGCTAGGTTAAGTTACGTTACGTTAACAACTTAACTTAAGTTGTGTTTAGCACAAATGCAAACTTTTCTGGTCGATTTTGAGGTGTTTTGCACGAATCTGCCATCCGTTTCCTGTGCAAATGCGTAGTTTTCGAGATGACGATATCTCGAAAACTACGCATTTGCACAGGAAACGGATGGCAGATTCGTGCAGAGCACCTCCAAATTGACCAGAAACGTTTGCTCTCATTATAAAAGGAGACTGGGTCAAAAAACGAATAATTACCAAAAGTTCATATGAACACGTGTCTAATTCTGAATGATTACAGAGATAGTTTGAATCTGATGCGCGCGCAGCAGCTCCTCCCCATTCCCTCCCCTATAAACTTGAACCATGCAAGCTAAGAAATTTGTCATTTCTGTATCCGATACCATTCAAAATGCCATTGTTTAAATATTAAATGTTAGAAACAGTGGTAATTTTTTACTATCAGTCCGGTCTCTGGAACCTGAAAATAAAGTTTACCAAAAGACTCTCTACATTTTTTTAAACAACTTTTATTAAGTACAATATGAAGGCAAATGCCGATTAAAGCTATAAAATTAAGGTTAAGAAATTATTTTTTTGAGAGATAAAATCGCGGATCATTTTTGGGAGTGATAAAATAGTGATAAAATGGCTGATCCCACAAAGGTTAGGAAGGTACCTGCTAACAAAATTGGGGGTTTGACTGAACTCATAAGATTTTAGTGTCACGATGGCGTCGGTTTGCGACGGTTGTAATTATTCACTGTGTTTACTTCATGCAAATTTTTGATGATGAAGAGGCTGCATTTAATTTTTATGTAGAACACGGTGTATTGCTAAAAGAATTTATTTGCCCTAAGAAAAACAAGGAGGTATTGTTTGTGGTAATAAGTGTGTGTTCGATAAAAAACAGAAAAGCATTTCGTTGCCATAGGTAAGAGTAGTACCTAAAATTAGGTTAGGTAGGTTAGGTTAGTATAGTTTTACGGTATATATAATATATACAGTGAATATATACAATGTTCGTTTTACTACATATATATAAATGTGTATATATATTTTAGGTCACTCATGTTGGCTGTTTCTACAATTTCCATAATTTATATATCAATGGATTCGTTTTTACATCGCGAATGCGCCCTAGATAGTCTCTATTGAAGGAATTACCCGCATTTTAGGGTATTTTTTCACACTTATACCCCAAAACAAACTTCGTGTCCTAGCTTAGTTTTGGGCTAGTTCCTCACTTGAGACTATCCAAATCGCATTCCTGGTGTAATAACGAATCCATTGATCTATAAATTATGGGAATTGAAGAGACCGGACTCGTAGTAAAAAATTACCGAAACAGTAATTGGTTTCTCTTTCTTGATTACCATTAACAATGCTTTTGTATTTGTAGATTCAAAACTATCTCCGTAACCATTCACAATTAGACATGTTCATATGAAATTTTTTCTCAAAATGACCGATATTATCACCTCCCGAAGTATTGACCTTTCCACCTAAAACACCCTGTATATATAGGGGCGGTAAGCTTGACCTTCGTGAAATGAGAAATCATCGCACGGAACTTTTGAAAGGTGTGTATATATATATATATAAAAGAGGAACTGATAGGCCTATTTTGGGACTAATGGAATAATAATAGAAATAATGGAAAAGACAAATTTGGCAAAAAAGACATTTATGGCATTCTGCCTGAACATCCGCGCTCTGTTAATGACTTAACAGAAAACGCCGTTAGAGCCCTCATTTGCGACCGAAACACTCATCGCGCCCTTCTTGGTTCGATGGTACAAAGATAAGAATTAGGTTTGGCTAATTACGTTTTTAGATATATCGATTTAAAAATGTCGGTACCTCGCTTATACAGAGATACGTGTGTGTGTGTGTGTGTGTGTGTGTGTGTGTGTACACACTTCTGTCAAGAGTATGAAGTTAGGATTAAAATATCTACAATAATAATAGTATTTGTGGACATCTTAAAATTAAAGGAAAAACCAAAAAGAAAACCCTTCATGAAACTGTTGACTAAAATTGCAGAAAATAAACTTAAAATTAAATTAAAATGAAGTATAAAATTTTTAAAATCATAAAAGATGACTTACGAATAGTTTGGAGATGAAGACCATTTTGCTGATAATTAATCTTGAGTTCAAAGTTGCAACCGAGAAGTTTCTTCAAATTTGTCTGTCTGAAGAATGAAACCGAAACCGACTCTTATAGTTCGGGAAGAAGTTACCAGATGTCGCAATTTGTTAGTTCATTTCACATCCGATTCTTTTTTTCTTTTTAAAATAAAGATACACGAGTTTTGAGGTTAAAGATATTGATTTTAATAAGATAATTGTAGTTAAAATCTCATAACTAATTTTTAGTTAATAAGGTCTGTATATCAGGAGTTATAAATAACTGTCTTTGATTAATTAACATTTCATTTGGAAATCATGAGTTAACTTTGGCCTTTCGAGGTTAGCCAATCATAAGCTTTAAGTTTTCGGACAATATTTGTTGGTTTTACCAATCTGTACTTATTATAAAAGGACGTGTGTGTGTGTGTTGCAGCCATACCTAAAATGTTATAATGTTTCGGACCAACAAAGACCCTAGAATCCACTCATGGCTGGTCTAACTGTGTTCGTAATTGTATATTGTGCATGTCCTCCGTGGTGGCGGAGGGGGACCTACAATTTTACGTGGGTTCCGAACCACAAAGCCTTAATTTTAACCTTTAACTATACCCAATCTATCAAAATACGCGTCTGATCGATTTTTAAACACGTTTATAGACGTGCTTCTAATTACTTCTACCGGCGTGGAAAATTTAGCAGCCTAAAAGGGTATCCTTACGGCTATCCGCGTCCACCCTTACCTCCCTTACGCTTGCCTTAAGAATTAAATAATTCTTAAGGCAAGCTTAAACTCTTTATGCGATAGGTTTAAATTAATTGGTTAGAGGTAGTAAAAACGAGCCACGCGTTAAATAACTAAGTAAATAATTAGAAATAAATGTTTAATTTAGATTGAAGTTGGGTAGATTTAGATTTAGAATTAATAAATAAGTTAGTTTTCTTTAATATTTTAAAATATAAAAAGCGCAAAGAAATATGATAAATAAGGAATGATTGTTATGCTATGATAGGTCAGGCAAAACGAAGGGACCCCCCCTTTAACACGATAAGGTTTTGGATACGAGGTTTGGATTGTACTTATAGAAAATGTTATAGATTTTGTTCCAAGATAAAACAAAGCCAACAAATAATTAAAGTATTGATTACTTCCACCCTCAATGATTTAAGCCTAAGGAACTAGCCTAACCTAACAATTCAATAACTCCTAAACTGAATTATCACTGGGGAACACAACTTTTGGTGACTTAGATGTTAGACCTGTTTCTGGGTATATTGAGGTCGCTGATTCTAAAAATGACATTAGTTTTTCTCCATCAGCTCTGCTTATCAAGATATGATATATATCTATATATATTTCTATATAATGTATATAATATTATATAATTGCTGACTGGCAATCACTGTTGTTGTCAATTGAATACAAAAGTATGATGAATGTCAGCAAAAATAGTGTATTAACATCAAACAAGCATAAGGTACGAAAAATATTTATTAAATTCAAACAAGCTTGAGACACGAACGGCAAAAAAAGTTCTTTCATTGAGACATCTCACATAAACCGCGTTTCTGAGATTTCTTGCGATGAGATGTGCCAGGACATTCGCGTTGGATGCTCCAGCAGTAATCTGCCATCATGTGAGTATCCCATCGTCCGCGGTACCGTTCTTCCATGGTCCTTAGTTCTTGGTGAAATCGTTCACCCTGTTCCTCGCTTAGATCACCGAGGTTATCTGGGAAACGATCCAAATGACTGTGGAGGTAATGCAGTTTGATGCTCATTTTACAGCCAAGTTTACAAAAAGAAGAGAGCATATTCTCCACTAGTTCTCCGTAGTTATCGGCCTTATAGTTCCCAAGGAAATTCTTCACAACCATACTAAACGATGACCACGCACGTGCCTCAATGTTGTCCATTGAATCTTGGAAACGCGGGTCTTTCATGAGTTCCCGGATTTGCGGTCCATCGAAAATACCTGCCTTCAGCTTTTCCATGCTCAGCGCAGGAAATTTTCTACATATGTAGCCAAAACACGTCCCATCTCTGTTCAAAGCCTTTATAAATTGTTTCATCAAACCTAGTTTGATGTGCAGTGGTGACAATATGATCCTTTCTCTGTCAACCAAAGCTTCTTTGATGATATTTTTTTCTCCAACCACCATGTTTTCTCTCAGACGCCACTGTCTTCTCACCCAGTGTTCATCTTTAGCTCTACTGTCCCAGAGACATATAAAGCACGGGTACTTGGTGTACCCGCTCTGCTGGCCCAGGACAAAATTCACCATCTTCAGATCCACACAGATCACCCATTGGTGGTCTCGGTATGATATCTTTTCTAGGACTAGGGCGACCGTCTCGTGCTCTTCTCTCATACCGACTGAGTGACCAATTGGGATTGATCTGTATCTGTTGCGTTGTGTAGAAGAACACATTTTAGGCTCCGTTTGGAGCTATCTATGAATAACCGCCATTCACTTGGTGTGTATTCCGATATGCCATTTTCATCAGCAATCCGCGCACATTGTTGCAGAAAACTAAATCGTTCTCTTTTGAGAAGAAGGGCAGTAAATCCTTTTCTCTGTCGCGATATAACGTGATTTTGGTTCCCGGCAGCAGTAAATTTTTTTCTCCCAGCCTGGAAGCTAACAATTCAGACGATTTCTTCGAAAGACTTAAGTCCCTTATGAGGTCGTTTAATTCGTGTTTACTAAAACCTTCTGCAACTGATGACGGTCCTTCGAAATCACTGTCATTTTGCCCACATATGCTTTCTTTGTCAGTAGCAGATTCATCATCTTCTTGAGGGAGCTCTGGAAGATGGCTGAATGATGGGACAGGTATCTCATCTGAATGTGAAACAGGCCGTCTAGCTGAGTCTATGTCAGGATACGTCCATTTACTCCGGTTACGTCCATTGATGCCCTTTATATTCACCAAACAAAAGTAACAGTCATCACTGTGATTTCTCTGTTCTCTCCATACCATTGGTATACCAAATTTCAGGCACCTCCTCTTTCCGTTGGTCCATTGCCGCAGATGCTCCGTACACGTTTTACACACAACATGAGGAGCCCATGGCTTATCTTGGTCCCCTAGTTGTACTTTGAAATAGGCAAAATAAGCTTTTTTTCACAAAATCAGTAATAGTTTTTCTCTGTTCAATGAACGTGTACTCTCCGCAGATAAAACAAAACACATCTGGATGATTTAAACACTTTCTTCGTGATGAAGCCATGTCAACACCTGTAACAGGAAAGAATTCACGTTAGTACATGTACAATACACATGCAAAACAGCAACATCAGCAAAATCATAGCTACAATTTAATTATACAGATGCATTTAGATTTACGAGCAACTCATAATACCGTTCCAGAAGGGTAATAAAGTAGGTAATGACGTATGCAATATCTCAAAAACTAGAGCTGCTAGAACAAAATGGATGATATTTTCTGTATCAGTGGCATGAAAATATCCAGAATAAGGTCTAAAATCTCAAGCACCAAGAAAAAAAAAATTTTTGTTCCCCAGTGTTATTATACGAGAAAAATAATTTAGATGAAGCACAAAAAATACCCTAGATTTTAGATTTTAAACTGCTAAAGCTTTAAATCAAAGCTGAAAGCAAATAAATTTCCCAACTCAATACTTTGAATCAGGGGAAAACTGGAGACTTCCTCACAAAGTAAAAGCTGAGTATAGACTTCTAAGAACCTAATCTAACCTACGACTCCCGCTTCTAGAAGCTTCGTAGTTGGTTTATACAATTTCGGAAGAAAACGAAACAGTATATATACTAGTGGTGGATTTATGTAGACTTTTAATAGAATGCATAATTATTATGATCGAATATGAATTAATTATTTATTTTCGTTGATTTTGGTCGGTTTGTGGTTATGTTTTAATAGGTTTTAATTGGTTTTTAATATATTTTGAAAGATGTTATGCCGTTGGGAGTATATTTTAAGAATTCCTGAACCCACTGTCTAAATATTTTAGACAACCGGCAAACTATTCCACCTATTTACTATTCTATGCGTAGAACTCAGCCGTGAAAATTTTGAGCGTCACATTGTATCAAGATTTCTGAATCTTAAGATTTTCATGACTATTTGATCAATAAAACTATAGAAAAGAACACAGTCATGAAAATCTCGAGCTTCACATATAATTAAAACTAGCGGAGTGACAGTCGTTGCCAGGGTGGATGTTGAACGCTATATATATATATATATATATATATGATGAATAAAACCACGAAGGAAAGGAAACACAAAACGGTGCTCAAGCGCTTTCGTCTAATGACATCCTCAGGAACACTGAAATACATAAAAGGTTACGGCCTATATATAGGTTACAGAAAGAGAAAAAAAAAATATATAAATAAATAACATACATACACACAAACATATACACATATATATATATATACATACATATCTACACACATACACACATATATATATATATATATATATATATATATATATATATATATATATATATATGCAATAAACGGAGAAGTAAAAATAAAACTTAAAAATTAAGGATTAGAGGATTAACAAAGAGGCATATCGATTTTTAGCACAAGATCAAATGAGTTATAAAAATAATACAAATTTATACTGGAGACACGCCCGGGTTTAACACTTTGCCTTTTTAGAGTCAAGTTTCGATATATATAAAAATAAATTGAAGATTAAAAGTTAATAAAGTAGCTTACAAGTTTACCAAAGATTAAGTGTCCTACCCTTTTTATCTAGATTTGTTTTGAAGGAATTCAAAACAACAGGATCGAGTTGAAAAAGACCTTTGCTTATGTATCGAAACTTGACTCTAAAAAGGCAAAGTGTTAAACCCGGGCGTATCTCCAGTATAAATTTGTATTATTTTTATAACTCATTTGATCTTGTGCTAAAAATCGATATGCCTCTTTGTTAATCCTCTAATCCTTAATTTTTAAGTTTTATTTTTACTTCTCCGTTTATTGCATATATATATATATATATATATATATATATATATATGTGTGTGTATGTGTGTAGATATGTATGTATATATATATATGTTTGTATGTATGTTATTTATTTATATTTTTTTTTTCTCTTTCTGTAACCTATATATAGGCCGTAACCTTTTATGTATTTCAGTGTTCCTGAGGATGTCATTAGACGAAAGCGCTTGAGCACCGTTTTGTGTTTCCTTTCCTTCGTGGTTTTATTCATCATAAATATTTTTCGTGTTACTTTCGTGAAATAATTTTCATATATATATATATATATATATATAGTATATGCCCAGGGTAGGTCAACTAAATGCCCGGTTAGGTTAATTGTACGCCTTTGACGATTGGTTACGTGAAGTCGTGATATTTTCGTTAGCTTATGGCGTTCAACATCCACCCCGGCAACGACGGGTCGCTCCGCTAATGTTAAATAAAAATAATTTTCCATTTTCAAATCGGTCTATTCCTAATTCATGTCATTCTCAATCTCATTCGCGGCCTTTCCCATTTTGGTCCCGGTTAGGTTACGATTAGTTAAGTTAGGTTATGATTGGTTTGGATACGATAACTTAGGTTCTGATTGGTTAGGCTAATGTTAGGTTGCGTTCTGATTGGTTAAAATAAGTTAGGTTAGGAACAGTGGTGTAGTCGTAATTTCTTCAATGGGGTAACGCAAGAACAATTTTTCTTATAAAGCGTTTCTATAAAATTCTACAGCGTTTTTACATTTTATGAACATTCCCCAAAACACGTTGAAATTGAAGGGGTTAGGAAAGAAATATAGTTAGAAAGAGTATCTATTACAAAAATGTTCAGTAGAAACAGCCAAAAATATAAAACATCCTGATACCTTTAGTCTATTCTACAAAAATGACCGTATGGCTTTCTCACACATTACAGTTTTACAGGAGTGGTGCCTAGTCTCATGGAACATGTTCCTACCTTTTTAGTGATAATTTCGAAGTTTAATTTTGCATTCTCAAGGATGAATTGGCATTTCTCATCGAACAGAGCACCAGGGCAGTATGGTAACGCTAAAAGTAAAATAAAACCAGTGGGGTAACGCCGTTACCTTGCGTTACCCCCGGACTACACCACTGGTTAGGAAATATTAAACATTGGCACGCAGCTCCGTTTCAGCGACGGAAACACTTTTGTTTCCCAAATCAAGACACACTTTTCTCGAATATAGATTTTTTTCACTTTTGTACATTCTTACTCTTGGCATTGAGGAAACATTTACATTGAGGAAACATTTACAAAATTTACTGCCATTAAAAGGCATTGTCTGAAGGGGTGTAAAGACGCAATACGAAGTAGAAAAACTATTTCATTACCATCTGCCCTTGAAAGGTTATAACATATACCCATACCCATCAATTTGTCTGTTTTTAAACATATTATTCGTTTGATTTATCTCTCAGGGGTCAGGTGAGTGAGATAGCCAAGCAATTAGCCCACCTCGTCGGATCCATTTGGGTGGGAAGAGTTGATTGAAGACAGGAGAAATAAGTATTTATTTTATGGTAAAAAAAATTATTGTAAATATTAATAATGTAATATTTTTTACCAGTAAAGTTTATTTATATTATTATTATTATTATTATTATTATTTTTATTATTATTTTAAAGAAAAGAAGAAAATTTGGTTCCACGTTTTTTCCTTTAATTTTAATTAAAAAATATTTACTTAAAAAATTAATAAAATTTTAAAATAAAAAATAACTTTTGTATTAATTAAAAAAAAAATTAATTTGATCAATTGAAAGTCTTTATACGTAATTTTGACGTAAGAATTCGTGATTTAAAAAGCTTAATTTTGCTTTTAGCATTTTCCTATTAAAATTTATCATTCTATTTTATCTTTATTCGCCATTGATGTTTCTTGGAACAAAAAATTATCCTCAAATGCGAGTTAAATTCATTATAATTCACGTAAATATGTCTAATTTATGTACACATTAGGTACTGGTTTTGCGCAATAACAATTTCTAGAAATAAGTGTTATCCACAAGCGCGTAGCGCTTTCTTGCCCCGCCACCTTTTAGGGGTGGAAGAATAAACTATTTTTATTTTTATTTTTATTAACCTTCGTAAAACCTTCCAAAATATTATCCGAAAACTTTATATATTTTTTTATTTTTTATTATTTTTTTTTTAAATAAACGTCCGCATCCAGGATACAACTCAAACGATTTTGCATCCCGATCCAACCGGATATAACCCACGCTCGATTTGAAATATGGCGGGATAACGTGTCGATAATTTTGGGGGAAGTTTGATTAACTTAGGTTAGGTTAGGTTAAGTTATTAAAGCGTCGATGAAATTCTCCGTGGACTAAATATGCGTATAGTAGTAAGTCCGAATTCGCCTAAAGTGGAAACAATTAAAGGTATTCGCGAACTTTTTAAAAGGTTACCATTTAAATTTAAGGTGACAGACCTGACCTATTTACAATTTGACTTCATTCCTCTTTATTATCACGTATCGTTAATCGAGTTCTGTAAATGGTATTTCATACTGACACTTCGGTGCATCCCTGTAATCAGGGATAAAGATAATCATTTTATGCGATTTTCACTCGGATAAAATATCGTTTAAAAGCACCATTGAGTTTAAACAACCAACCAACCGATGTAAAAAATATTTCTTTATCTTGTATTGGGTGATTTTTTAAACGTGTCTTTTAACATTTTTTATGTTTTGTACCGATTCATCGATTTGTAGTACCTGGTATCCCATGCATTAAAACCAAGCTCATCCTCTCGTCTCTTGTTAATTTTGCAGCCATCCCCTACCTAAAAGAAAAAAAATATATATATAATGCGCTTCGGTGGTGTAGTGGTTAGCGTCGCTGACTACGAATCCATCGGCCATGGGTTCGAGATCCGACGGCAGCCGGCGCGCAGCAAAACCCAGCTGTTCATCCTTCCACACAATAAAAGAAAGTGGTTGGTAGATAAATGGGTACCCTGGGTGGCCTAGTGGTTAAGACGCTGGGCTGCTGGTGGGGCGTGGTTCAGAATTCACAGTTAAACTGTAGATCTAAGGTGGCGTGAAAAGCTTGACCTTCGTCAGAATGAACAATTCGGGCGGAAGCTAACCAAAGGTTATATATATATATATATATAAATATAAATATATATATATAAAATATTTCGTGAATATTATTATTGTTATTAGTATAAGTGTAAATGTAACGGACGACATTGTGCAGTACATAACCGCCTGAATTATTCATTCTGACGAATCTAGATCAAGCTTTTCACTCCACCTTAGATCTACAGCTTAACCAGTGTTCGAAATAGGGCAATGTATTTTGGGGGGTTAGAATTTGACTCAGAGAGACACCGTGTCACTCGCGCACAAGTAGCCCAACAATATAGACTTATAATTGAGGATTTACCCATTACGAAGAAAGAGAGACGAGGTGATAATCCACTGTAATAGTTGTGAAAAGCAAAGATATTACCCAAAAAATTCAAAATATACTTCCAGAATATATTTCTGTAAACGAAAAGAGCGTCAGCAGTACAATGACATCATCATGGGAATGAGGAGATTCCACATTTCTTAAATCTACTCTAATACATTCTGGTAGTACAATGCATTATACCAGAGCATAGGCGTTTTTACAGGACCCACCCTGGGTCCCCTTCGACAGCACATTTCCATGAGTCCCACGTAGATTTGGGGGTCAAACTCCCCTAACCCCTTCTGATTTCGAACAATGAGCTTAACGTGGAATCCGAACCACGCCCCACCATGAGCGGTCAGAAATTACAAAATCCTCGCCCGGACTCGCTCTCACGACCTCCCGATCGTCAGCAGCCCAGCGTCTTAACCACTAGGCTACCCATGGTACCCATTTATCTACGAACCATTTTTTTTATTGTGTGGAACAGCATTTCTTAACCTGGGGGAAATTTCCCCCAGGGGAGAAATTTCAGGAATCCAGTGGGGATTTACGGCAGAATTTTGTTCGGCGATCATATAATTAGTGTGCATTATAAGTCTGCTAATGTTATTAAATTTTGTCTTCGAGGCTACTTTTTTCAGTATCGTAATGGAGGGGGAAATCGGGTAGGGCGAACTGGTCGAAGGAGGAAATGACACGAAAAAGGTTAAGAACCGCTCGTGTAATATTGAAAAAAACCTTCAGATATTTTTCTGTTTTTGATGAAATGAAAAAAAAATGAACAAATGAAACGTCACTTATGAGACATGTCGAAAAGTCGAATTCCACTTTTCAGATGCAAATTTGATATGAGAACGAAAGATCATTGAAATGATATCATATCGATAAAAGACTCGATGCGAACTATGGATCACAATCCATGAAAATTACAAAATTTCACACATTAAAACATTACTGCATAAAGCGTCTGGAACAGCTTCAAACTGTAGCCTATTTAATACTGAAATTGAGAAAATAACCCAACATCTGATCAATAATGGCTTCCCTCCGACGGTTATCGTAAAAGTAAAAATTAAAAGAAAATATTACCTTTTCTTTTAATTCAAAACCAGAGAAGGAATTAAAAAAAAATACTTAAAAAACGAAAAAAATTTAACTGAAAATAATTAAAAAACGTAAAATTGAATGATATCAATAAAAAACTGTTACGAAAAACCTATTTTAAACCCGAGTTACCAAAGTGTCTCAACAAGGGACCGTTGCGGGAATGAAATGAATAACTATTGTGTACCAATACGAACATTCGCAAGATGGATTTAACCTTTTATATTCTTTATACAACGAATACACTCCATTTTAGATCACTGCGATACATACTGTATATATAATAAAAAAAGTATAAATATTTGATAAAAGAAGTGGAAAAGACACCAAATAATACTAAAAATATTTTAAAGAATTTTCAATGATATTCACTACGAATACCAAATAACTTTTAATTAATACTGAAATTTCATTTCACAAAAATTAATGACACCAAAAAATTTTCTTCTTTAGTTCGATACGAAACTCCCATTTTGGTGACGACAAAAGAAGCTAAACATCAAGATGAAAATGAAGTAAGTAGTAAAAAAAATTAGTCGTTACAGACACACACACACACACACACACACACACAGACTAGGTATGTGAGTCCCATAAACTCCGACTGTGCTGTAATTATGTACTGAGAAAATTGCAACAATCTGTTTATTTATGTTTGAATGTACTCGTATATTCCAGATTCCGGTTCTTAGTATGCAAGATGGAATTCCTGTAAGTGAATTATCAAGTAAGTTTCTTCACAGATACTTATTACTTAGCGACGAATATAAACGACAATACGTGCAGATCGAAATGTGACAATAAAACCCACACTAATAGACGGAGTTTATTTCCACAACAATTTCGATGCCCACTGGCATCCTCTTCGGGTGAATACAGAAAAACGAAAAAACGTTTTTTTTGTATCCACCCGAAGAGGATGCCAGTGGGCATCGAAACTGTTGTGGAAATAAACTCCGTCTACAGTATTAGTGCGAGTTTTATTGTCACGATAGAATATAGTTAAAAATTAAGGTGTTACTGCTTAAAAATGAAAGAAAACCAATAAAAAAATTATTATAGAAAACGAAATATTTTATGGAATACTAAAGCAGTTCGTTAATTATGTACCATATACTGTACAAATAGAGTGTACATGTTACGTTGTTAGTAACTTACAGTCAAGGATGTAAGAGTCACAGAAGTACGCATAATGTACAGAAGATAGATACATGTAGATAAATAGATAGATACTTTAAGATGAGACTACCCCAGTAATTGGGGTAGGGGGACTGGGCCCAGTAATTGGGGGGGTGGGCGGCGGGGGTACCCAGTAATTGGGGAACCGCATGGCCCCCCCAATTACTGTCGGTTCAATTATTTGGCCAATAAAACTATAAAAAAGAACGCAGCCATGAAAATCTTGAGCTTCACATTGTGTCAATATTTTCACGACTATAGTTTTATTGACCAAATAATTAAACCACCAGTAATTGGGAAACCAACCGCAGGGCCCCGAATTACGGGGGTTTAATTATTTGATCAATAAAACTATAGAAAAGAACACAACCATGAAAATCTTGAGCTTCAAATTTAATAGCCCACCCCAAGCAGCAAGTGGTGGGCATAACAGCTAGATGGAAATGGCTTTACAAAACTAAAATTACCTCCAGAAAAAACAAAAATAATAAAAACAACCTGATTATCTAGCATATGAGCCTAGCAGCGCGGGTAAATCAAAGAAATGAATATATATATATATATATAACTTATATATAACTTATATAGGGTGTCCCATAAGTATGGAAGCATAGGGCAAAATGATAAAAACGGCAATAAAAACGGCTTTTATTCACAGAACGTGTTCAATGTGCCCACCATTATTATTGATACACGAATCTAGACGAGATATCCAGTCAGCAAACACACGGCGAATGGTATCAGGAGTGATGGTGTTACATGCGTCGATGATGCGCTCCCGCAAATGTGTAACACACTGAATTTTCTCCGCGTAGACCAACGCCTTCAAGTGACCCCAGAGATAAAAATCCAACGGGGTGAGATCGGGACTCCTCGCCGGCCACTCCACGGGCCCTCGACGTTCTATCCAATGACCAGGGAATTGTCGGTGCAGCCACTCTCTTACCCGGATGCTGTAATGGGCAGGAGCACCACCCTGCTGGAACCATGTTGGGAAATCCCCATCTGTGTTCAAGACATTGGGGAATGCTTCCTCGTTCAGCATACGCAAGTAGGCGTTTCCTGTGACAGTGTCATAAAAAAAGAAGGGGGCCTATGATACGCTCTTTCCAAATGCCACACTATACCATCACACGAGCGACCTTGTTCCTATGAAGCGGTAAACCAGTGAGAGTTGTCTTGCGACCAGTAGCGGGTGTTCTGTCGGATCACCTCACCATTTGCGTAAAAAACAGCCTCATCACTGAACAGAATGGTGGACGGGAAATTGGTATTTTGAGCACATTGTACCGTAGCCCAGTCACAAAATTCCATCCGTCGGTCTGGATCATCTTCGCTTAATTTCTGCAGGATTTGAAGTTTGTAAGAATGCCATTTGTGTGCTTGAAGAATGCGGTGGATGCTGCTTTCGACACTCCTGTCTCAGCGGGCAACCGCCGAAGAGACTTTTGGGGACTGTTTGTGAAATGAGCGAGGATAGTAGCGGCTGTGTCATCGTCGGTGGATGTCCTCGGAAGTCCACTGCGTTGTTTATCTCCTATGGATCCCGTTTCCCTGAACTTTGCTACAAGTTTGCCGACACAGCTGTGTGTTATCGGCGCGCGGTCCGGATGCAATCTGTTAAATTCCTCAGCGACCTCCCTCTGACTCCGATTTCGTACGGGCAAAATTACCTGGATGCGTTCTTCCTTACTCAGAGACATCATGGGCACTTGCATAAACGGAAAAACATGAATTACTTATTTTACCCTATGGTTGCAGACTTATGGGACACCCTGTATATATATATATATATATATATATATATACATATATATACATATATATATATATATATATATATATATATATATATATATATACACACAAAGCTGGGCACAAACCGTTAATCCGTTAATCGTTAATTAACGAAGTTAACTTTTTCGTTAACGATTTAACTTTTAAGTTAACTTTGAAAATCATTATCGGACTATTTAACTTCCGTTACATTTAACTTCCGTTACATTTAACTTCCGTTACATTTAACTTCCGTTAACTCAAGTCCGTTAACCCAAAAAATTCATAAATAAACGTTTAAAAGTTTCTATTATTTTCAGTGCTGAGCAGGTGCGCAATTAATCCGCCACTGTTAATAGTGATGAACGAATTTCCATTTCCGCAGTGCAAAATCAGGCGATATATTTGTTTTCGTCGCCACAATTTGTGTCTTACCAAATATAGTTATTTATGGCATTGGTTTGAGCAAAACATGGTCGACTGTAAAATCAGGCGGAAAGATTTGCCATTTGAGTTGAATGTTTCAACTTCTTTCAAGAAATATCACGAGCATTTTAAGGCACTTTCAATAATATATATGTAACAATTACAAAAATAACTACATTCGTTTCATTTGCAGTCTGTCTCTTGCGCAACATGTTTGTGCTAGTGAATATTTAAAAATAATCGTTGTCAAGTAAGTCATGTATATTTATAATATGTCTGTGAGTACCTTATTAGTAGTCTCCTTGATACATTTCAAGAACTATAAAACTGATCAGGTAAGATTTCAATTCTCATGTCACTTTGATGACATAAATTAAGTCAATTGATGTCTTACAATGGGAGCGTTTTCACCTTAACCCTTTATGTCCTGGCGGTACTTCTAGGTACCACATCTTTAAAATCTCCATAATTATTTTTCTACCCGGGTGATCCTGCCAGTACTTTCAAGTCCCAATGTGAATTAGTTTCTTTATGAGATAATAGATGGCGTTGAGAAGTAAATGTGAGCGTGTGGCGCCAGAGGCTGTTTACTCTTTAGTATTTCTGCATGGAGGCTACAGTCGAGGAGGCCATGAAGCAGCAGTCCAACGAAGTGGGCAGCAACAGTGGAGGCAGCAACAACGAGGAGGAGGAGGAGGAGGATGACTTCTTCAGTGCTGTCATCCAGACAAAAGAGAGCAGCAGAAGCCACAGGTCACTCAAGGGCAAGGCCCAGAACTTGGTCAAGACCTGGCTGGAGACCAACTCCAAGGACTTGCTAACAGATGCTGCCTTCTTGGGTGAGCAAGTGTTGGTGGACTTGTTCATCAAGTTCAACACAGCCATCCCCTCCAGTGCTGCAGTGGAGCGTTTGTTCTCTATGGGCAAGGACATCCTGAGGGCCAAGAGATCATCCCTGTCTGGTGAAAACTTTGATATGCTAATTTTCATGAAGGGCAACATGCATCTCATGGACAAAATGGAGAACGAGAAGAAGAGGGAAAATTAAATTATATATATATTGTGTTTTTCATTTTTTTATAATAAAAGTTAACGTTAACGTTAACGGTTTATCGGTAACTTCCGTTACATGTTTAACGGATTAACGGTTAACGAAGTTAACTTTTTGGTTAACGGATTAGCGGTTAACGAAGTTAACTTTTTGGTTAACGGTGCCCACCACTGTATATATATATATATAGTAGTTTGTGTTGAATGTGATATTAATTGTGTTTTGTACTTAAATCGTAAAGTAGCTTCATTTATTTTTAAGCTTAATATTAATATTAGACGCTTAAACGTAAGCGTAATTACGTTAATGAGACTCGCATACTCACCATGTTATAATACAGGGGTGTCCCAGAATTAACTATCTATTTCAATGAAATCGGACAAATTTAATAAAAACTGACATAATTTTGTGTTTATTACTAAATTATGATACAAAAACAAATAGATTTATAAATCATAAGTCAAAACTTTATTGAGAAGTTTCAACATGTGCACCGTCTGTATCTCTGCAAATTTCAAATCTATCCTTAGCGCTGCGAAACACATTTTGAAGCATTTCAGGTGTTATCTCCAGCACTGCCAACTGGATGCGTTCTTTAAGTTCAGCTAAACTATTGATCTTTTGGCGATAAACCTTTGTTTTTATGAAACCCCATGCAAAGAAATCCAGGGGTGTCAAATCCGGAGAACACGGAGGCCAAGGTCGAGGTCCTCCACGTCCAATCCACCGATTCGGAAGGCGTCTGTTGAGGTATTCTCGAACAATTAGAGCATAATGACATGGTGCTCCATCTTGTTCAAACACAACATTATCAAGAATGCCATCATCAAGAAGCTGTGGTTCGAGAAAATGCTGAAGCATATCAAGGTAGACGGTATCTGTTACAAAAAAATTCAGAAATTTATACATTTTTAACACATATTAAACATGATAAACATAAATAAAAGTGTGTTTTTAAAAAATGTGTCCGATTTCATTGAAATAGATAGTTAATTCTGGGACACCCTGTATAACTATGTAGCGCATATATTAATAAAAATATAGGGCCCCAGATGGGCGAGGGAGAGGTTCGTACCACATTTTTCTAACACCAGAAAGTGAAAGCTTTCGGGCAATTAATCATGTTAATCCAGCAAATGGGAAATAGGACATTTAGGAAACATTATAAACGCTTATGAACATTAATAAACTGGTTACTTCACGTTTACTGAACGCCCTATTTCTTGCTGAGGAAGTTTTAACAAGGGAACTTGTAGCCTACTTCACTAAAAGCAGTGGTGTAGTGCTGTGGGAACGCGTGGGAACGGCGTTCCCTTACTTTTTTTGGTAGACGGAACGGCGTTCCCTCACTATTTCAAATAAATCCGAACTTACAAATCTCTAACGTCATGAAATTTTAATTCCCACCCCTAGAAGAAATATGAGAAAGAATCATTAACTGCTTCATTTCTTTTAGCTTCGACTGAGGCAATGCTAGCCTATAAAGATCTGGTGAAAGTCACCACGGCGTACCAGTTGTTAACTTTTTTTTAGTTAATCATTCCAGTTGTTAGCTATTTTTATTGATCGTACTGGATGTCGTATATCTAATGACACTGGAAATACTGCATCTTCAACCTTGGAATATATCCTAATATCCAGTGCATATGACCTCAAAATATCCCTGAAATTGGTCAGATTTCAAAAGATTTCCCGGGGGGCTTACAGTGCCCCCGGACCCCCAGCTGTATGGGCTCGCCGCGCTCGCCATTGTCCCCCCCGCATCTGAGTAACACTTTCAAAATGCGTTCCCTCACTTCTTTATTTAGCACTACACCACTGACTAAAAGTTTAACAGCAAACTAAAAATTGCATTATTTTCTATATTACTCGCATTAATATGAGCCCAGTAAAGCGTAAAGCTTAAGGGCCAAATTAAATAAAATAAATAGTACAGCTTCACAATTATTTATGTCATTGTAAAACCAATGTATTTATTTTATTATTAATAAAGGTTATTCAATTCAATTCAATTAATTTAAGCACCACAATGTAAAGAATATTGTACAATCGTGAATATAACATCGCAGAAGAATGAAGCATCGAAACCAGTAATTTTCAAATAGTTTTCATTTTCAAATATTTCTCAAACCCCAGATTCGATCAAATCGTCACGTACTTCCGGCAGAAAGAAAACAGCCAAGAAACGATCTACTTCCGCCTCAGCTACTCTTTCTGGAAAGCCCAAAGCGATACTTCCGCCTTTGGAGGAACTGAGGAAAAAGGAAACTCAAGAAATTCTCAACTACATTTTGCCTCCGAGAGAATGGAAAGAAAAAGGTACGCAATCTTCCGCTCAGAGTCATATATCTGATGTTGATTCATTTACGCCATTGTTTCTGTACTCTCTGAAATTTCAATATTACAGTCTATTGTGGTACTATGGTAGTCTCCTTTAGTACCAAAATTCCTAAAATATTTGTTACTGAGTGGTAGACAGTTAATACTGAAAATATCTATTAATTAGATTGAAGATGCACTACAAACAGTTATTCACTTCTTTTAAGGAGACCAAATATAGACAGAATGTAATTGTTAATAGAAAAAACCGGACATGTGGTATATTATTATCATAGTTTTGGAATAGCCTTGTTTTCAAATGAAACTACTAACATTTTCTATGTAGCACCACCTTATGAAAGGGGACATATACCCATGGGATCAACAAAACCATAGCAGTGACATTCTGTAAAAATAATCTAACCTAACATAATCTAACCCACAATATACTTGTCAATAGAATGTGAAGTCAATCAGATGTTGTAATCCCGTATAAAAAGTGATCAATTTACGGATTAGCTTTATTGATCATTTTCAGCTTCTCTTTCTTCATTGAACTGTTTTTTTATAAACTGTAACGAATGAGAATGAAGCCAAAGTTACAGTTTAAAAATAAAGTTAAAATAAAGTAACTTCAACAAAACATAAGTTTACCTTTAAACATATTAAGAGAAATAGAGACGTCACAAAACGTAATTCGAAAACATTAAGAACTTTATTAGGCGTTTGTGGTCCTCTTTCGCAGGTCAGTTGTGGGTTCAGTCTGTTTCCACAACTCCCGCAACTTCAGTAGATGTTCAGCAGCAACTGGATCTCCGTCTACAGGATAAAGGGGCTTTTGAGACGGGAATTTGCCCCATCAGAAGAGGGCTGTACACCCAGTGTTTTGGTAAAGTTTTAAGTTTTCGAGGGTACAGTGTGTAATGTCGTTGTAAAATAAAATGTTGTTTTATATACAGATTCAATACTCATTAGAAAACTTATTCCACATCAACAAGAAGAGAAAAGATCAAAGTTAATCACAATGACAAACCACGAAAATGTTTCCCCTTTTAATGTCATTTTCTGTTAACCATATTTAGTAATAAAAAAAATATTTATAATGCTAACTACTATAAACTACATATTACATACTATAACACTTTTCTTTTCAATAGTAATGTTTTTTGTGCAAATACGTTACAAGCAAATTATCATATTATGAAATATAATATTTCGTTGCTATTCATTCATTCCATTTTGGTATGATTTTGCAGGTGATCACATTTCATTAAGATTTACCTAAATGAATTATAATTATTATTATTCCTTTTTTACTAAAACACGTATACACATACACATACACATACACTGTGCGCGCGCACGCGCTCATCACTGCATGAGCGAGGTGACGACTTTTTTTTATGCATCTTTGCTCTCCAGTTCCATATTAAGAAAGATGAACTTAAGTCCTTTTGCTCATCTGACGTAATTGCAACAAGAACCTGTTTTGGTAATTGCAGATTGTGAACATTCTCTCTCAAGATTAAACGAGTTATGAACGATTTATGTTATGAACAATGAGAGAGAGAGAGAGAGAGAGAGAGAGAGAGAGAATTAGTAAATTTTATTATGGACAAAACTATAAAAACGGTAGTTTGGTGCTACTCTAGTGGTAAAAGTGACGTGGCCCAGCGACGCCGCGGGGACGAAATCTCCTCTGTGGTGCACGCTTTACTTCAGTCTCTGTATAATGTAAATTCAGTTATCGGCGATCGCCTTATTTAAGTATATAATTTATTACGGTTTAACATTAAAAATACTTCCATCTATGTTTAAGATTCATTCTGCATACTGTACACCTTCACGTAGATCTTCTTCACGAGGCGTGGCCCCGCTGGAGGTAGAGATATTTTCTTTTCCATGCTTCGAGAAGGTATCGGTGGTTCCATCTGTTGCTGCTGCTGCTGCTGCTGCTGCTGCTGCTGCTGTACTTTTAAAACTGTTAACATTTAGGCTTGGTTCCATCCCGTATTCTTGTCACTGTAATACTACTTTAAATTAATATCTCTTACCTTATTCGTGTTTAAAGGTCCTTAGAAATACTTAAGGTTGTCGTTTTTGTAATTAACGCTTCATTAGTTTGTAAGGGTTCGAAATTCTAGTTCTAAGTGTGCGTAAGAACATAATTCAGGATTTAAATTTCCATATAGTTTGGCTGTCTCTCAAATTGCAAACTTTCCTGTAATCTAATTCACTTTCAAACTCATCATTGTTTCAAAGTAGTTGTCACCTATTATGTAACTCTCTAAATTAATTTTTCCTCATTTTATTTTACTTTTGTCTTTAGAGTGTAATTTCTTATTTGGGGTCACCTGAAGATCAGGGCCCCCAGCCTCAATTACCAAATGATATCTTCGTTAAAACTAACGAAAATATCACGATTTGTCCTAACCAATCGTCAAGGGCATACAGTTGACCTAACCGGGCATTCAACTTAATTTATTATTATATTTGGTACTGTAAAGCAAAAAAACAAGAATACATGGGGGCCCTGATCTTCGGGTGATCCCTTATTTGTGGTATTTTATTTTTGTTTACTATTACGTACTTACTACATTGACGAATTAATTTTTCTCTTTAAAATTTAACTTAAATTCTGCCATATTGTTTGAACTTGGTTACCTACTATCGTCAATGTTTTACGTACGAGTATATATAGTATTGTTATAATGTCCTCATTATTCGTTTAACACCTGTAATTAATCATCTTAGATTTGTCTCTTTTTTTCCCAGTGTCAATTTTGGCTTTGCTGTTCTCAATTCCAATTATGATATTTTCTAATCCAGTAACTTCTGTTATAATTTATCTAAATTTTTATCGTTTTATAATTCCATATTTTGTACGATATCATTTTTTTTTCTTATCCTAGTTTTTGATTACGTTTATAATCGTTTAATGTCGCAAGTAATTGTTATTCTGTTCCTACATTATGCTTTAATTTTAGTTTTTCATAATTGTTTACATGATTTGTTACGTTAAAAATTTCTAATCTGTTTTCTTTGATCAAACTTGGTTATGTTTACGTAATTGTTCATCAATTATTTACCATTTTATTAAGGTAACGTTTCCATTTTATCAATAGTTTGTACTGCTATTTTGTTTACGAGCAATTAATGAAAATTAACGAATGTTTCAAATTAAATTGGTTTGAGGACCTGTGTGTACGACCGTATTGCGAACTTAGCTAAGAGGTTCATTTAATCATTGTTTAAATAGTCGTTTGATGCACAATCTTCAAAATTTTGTGCGGTTTGCCAACGAAGAATTCGTTTAACTCTAAACGTTGCCACGTTGGTTGGTTGTTTCCGGTCTGTAAGAATTAGATTCGTTTAATGCTTAATTTTGGTCACCCGCATTATCAGATTCGAACGTTTTGTTTTAAGAGGCTGGTTTTCGACCCCAAGAATTGGTCTTGATTGCATAAATTTTCCTTTGCAATCTCTGGAGCCCTAAAGGACGCCATAACTTTCTAAAAAGGGAGGATGAGATGCGAGGGTCAACTGGTGCCTGTACAATGTATGTATGTATGTACGTACACATTTACTTGTTGGTCTATAGTCCAGGGGTGCTCACACCCGTGCCCGCGGGCACACGTGTGCCCGCCATGGATTTGAATGTGCCCGCTGGTTTATTTTGGAATAGCCGGCCTAAATGAAATCTTAACTGGCAATATAAAAATTACTAGAAATGAATTTTTACATGCGAGCAGAGCGCTCACATACATGTTTAAAACATGTCTGAAACCATTGCTTTGCTCCGCCAATTTCTGTGTCGCTTAAAGCGACGATTCTATTTCAACGGATATAATGAATCGAGTTGGCTGATTGGGTGTTTCGTGAAAATACAACCAATCAGAAGGCATTTTAGAAACGACTCGCTAGGCTTTCTGTGTCTTTTCGAATTTTTATTGATTTTATAAAGATGAGTGGGCGGATCGATATTTAGTTCCGCGTTTGACCTGTCCGCGTGACCTTGTGTGTGGATGCGAACATGAAATGTGTCTATTTTTTAGTCGTTTATTACGTAATTTGACGTTTTCACATTTAGTATTAAAAGTTTAGCATCATGTCGACCGTTCACCGTTCGTGTCATCTTGTGTGTGGATGCGAATTTGAAATTTGTCTATTTTTAAGTCGTTTTTTACGTAATTTGACGTTTTCACATTTAGTATTAAAAGTTTAGCATCATTTCGACCGGCAGCGTGTCCGATTTTGAAGTTTCAAGTGGTAAAAGTTCAGCCTCTGATATTAGTTCATAAATTAGGGGAAAATTTTGGTGTTTGTGCCCGCCAAAGATAATAGTTAGCAAATTTTGCCCTAAGGTCTCCGAAGTCTGAGCACCCCTGGTCTATACCCTATACGAGAACCGACTCACGAAATGACTTAAAATATAGTCGTTGAGGAGGACTGCTTTTCCCTCTGAGCGAGAGAGACGAGAGTCGAGATGTGACCATAACGAGAGTTGTTCATGGAGAACAGGTCCGTACCAAGGCAGGGGCGAGCGGTGCGCCCGCCCACGGCGCCGACGTGGGGGGGGGGGGCGCCAAATTGTTAGTTTTAGAGCTGCCACGTAGGATGAAATTTGGATTTTTAATTATGTATGTATGATATTATGTATTAATTATGTATTGTTTATGTATTAAATAATTATGTATTTTAATTAATTGTGTATTTCTATGATCAATTTTATATGTTCCAAGGAATACCTTGCACAGGGCGCCATCACAGGTCGGTACGGCCCTGATGGAGAGGGCTTCGCCCCCTCCTCTTCTAATATCGTAGAGCAGTCGTCTCGGAATAGTTAATCCGCCCCCCACAGTGTATATACGTGAGATTGAAACCCATTTTAGCAGGGGAGTGAAATAGATTCTACCTTGGCAGAGGGCGATATTTTAACTTCCTCAGGTAAAGTAACATAGCTAATCCTGTTAAGTATTGAGGCAATTGAAGGCATATTGTTAAGCCCTCTTTAGTGTAATTTGGTTGTTATGTCAGAATAAAGTGGTTTTAGTAATCTTGTTCCTACCTCGACACATGGTAGTTTTACTAATAGGCTAGGCCGTCCACCATCATGAAGCCTATCACATAGAGGGAGGAAGTAAGAAATGAGAGTAGGCCAAGAAAACAGTGGCGTAACTAGGGTGGGGCAGGTGGGGGCGCGTGCCCTGGGCGCCAAATTTGGGGGGGGGGAGCCATTTTTATGATTTAAAAAATAAATTTAAGAGTAAAAACATGCTCTTTTGGAAATGTACCGGTACCATATCTCTAGCCATCGAATTTCCATGAATTTCAGGTTTTTAACTTCATTTAACTTTATTAATTCATTCTATTTTTATTAGAATTTTATTATGAATTATTAATTTATTCTATTTTTTTGTTTCTTTCTCTAGAAAATTTTACCATGAAGCGAACATTGCCGATACCGAAAAGTCCGAAAAAGAAGCTGAGTGGAGCAGAAGGCGGGAAGAAAAGAAAAATGCAAGAAGTGGCTTTATGATGTCATTTCTTGAACAGCAACAAGCTGGTCCTTCATCAGCATTAACTGCATCAGATATGAGTGTTGACCAACCCGCCAGTGTATCAGAAGGAGAATTAAGTGTCTTTCAAGAAGCCAGAAGATACTAAAACTTTGAGTAGCGAAAAGCAGGAAAAAAAACAG